>CAUYRH010003577.1:0-45307 GCA_963574655.1 Perodicticus potto
ATACCTAGTAAAGGAATTATAGGATCAAATGGCAGGTCAATTTTTAGATCTCTAAGTACTCTCCAAACATCCTTCCAAAAGGAACGTATTAGTGTGCATTCCCACCAGCAGTGTAGAAGTGTTCCCTTTTCTCCACATCCACGTCAACATCTCTGGTTTTGGGATTTTGTCACGTGGGCTAATCTTAGTGGAGTTAGGTGATATCTCAAAGTAGTTTTGATTTGCATTTCTATGTTGATTAAGGATGGTGAGCATTTTTTCATGTGTCTGTAGGCCTTGTGCCTGTCTTCTTTAAAGAAGTTTCTCTTCAAGTCCTTCGCCCACACTGAGATGGGATCGCTAGTTCTTTTCTTTCATTTCAGTTCAGTTTGTTTCAGTTCTCTGTGTATTGTGGTTATTAAACCTTTGTCAGAGGCATAACCTAAAAATCAGTCAAGGATCCTTTCACAGTAGTGCCAAAGAAGATGAAATATTTGGGAGTTTACCTAAAAAAAGGACATGAAAGATCTCTATAAACAGAACTATGAAACCTTAAGAAAAGAAACACCTGATGATGTTAACAAATGTAAAAACATACTGTGCTCATGGCTGGGAAGAATCAATATTGTTAAAATTTCCATACTACCCAAAGCAATATATAATTTTAATGCAATTTCTATCAACGCTCCATTGTCATATTTTAAAGACCTCAAAAAATTCATACTTCGTTTTACATGGAATTAGAAAAACCCTCGAATAGCCAAGACATTACTTAGAAACAAAAACAAAGCAGGAGGAATCATGCTACCACACCTGAGACTCTACTATAAATCGATAGTGATCAAAACAGTATGGTTCTGGCACAAAAACAGAGAGGTAGATGTATGGAACAGAATAGAGAACCAAGAGATGAATCCAGCTACTTACTGTTACTTGATCTTTGACAAGCCAATTAAAAACATTCAGTGGGGAAAAGATTCCCTATTTAACAAATGGTGCTGGGTGAACTGACTGGCGACCTGTAGAAGACAAAAACTGGACCCACACTTCTCACCATTAACTAAGGTAGACTCTCACTGGATTAAAGATTTAAACTTAAGACATGAAACTATTAAAATGTTAGAAGAAAGTTCAGGGAAAACTCTTGAAGGAATCGGCCTGGGTGAATATTTTATGAGGAGGATCCCCCAGGCAATTGAAGCAGTATCAAAAATACACTACTGGGACCTGATCAAAGTAAAAAGCTTCTGCACTGCTAAGAACACAGTAAATGTAACAGACAGACATCCCTCAGAATGGGAGAAAATATTTGCACGTTATGCCTCCGACAAAGGTGTAATAACCAGAATACACAGAGAACTCAAACATATTAGCAAGAAAAGAATAAGTGATCCCATCTCAGGGTGGGCAAAGGACTTGAAGAGAAACTTCTCTAAAGAAGACAGGCACATGGCCTACAGACACATGAAAAAATGCTCACCATCCTTAATTGCTTTGTGCACTTTAGATTTTGATAAAATAAGAAGTTGATATTATGCCTAATTTAGTCTCATTAAGGTCAGAAAAAGGAATTTCAATTATTCCCGATATTGTGCAGCATTGTTCTTTAAATGTTAACAAATGCAGCATGATGAGAAAGTATATATGTACATACATATAAAGCATAGTAGACCTATTTATAACATATACAATTAAATATATATACATCAAATGGTAAGAAATTGTCACCATTTGCTGATAATATCATTTTCTAGCTGGAAAGCTGAAGAGAATTAACTACACACAGTTAACTACTGGAACTACTGAAAACAAAGTTAATATAATGAAACAAGCACTGTTTCCTATTGATCAACAATATCTGTTAGACTGTAACATAAAAAAGATACCATTTCCTATAAAGTCAAAATTATAAAACATCTAGAAAGACTTCTACCAATGTCTTTTTAGGAGACATTCAAATAAGATTACCAATTTTTTTTTTTCTGACACTTAAAAAGACTTCAATGGCAAAAGATGGAACACAGTAAAGTAGAAACTAAATGCTAAAAGAACGTCAATTACCCATGAGTTAATCTATACAAAAAGTACAATTCCATTTAAAACCATAAAATAATTTATTTGGACATTGGGTATTTGATAAAATATTCTAAATTTCACCTGGAATACTTATTTTTAGAAGAGCCAGAATTTTTTAAGTGAAAAAAATTGAGAGCTACCAAAGTTCAACTTCCTGTTCTAAACATTTTCAATGAAGATTAAAAATATGTATATGCACATGTTTTTGAGCATATTAATGCTATTTATTGGCTCATACATTGGTGTGTTTATATCTGTGGACATAAATATTTATTTATATTTATTGATAGGAATGAACCATGGTGTGGTTTCTCTGGAAGGCATCTTGTGTATCCACTTCTCTCTCCAGGAAGTTGTCCTAAGAAAATATTCATGGACATTTATATTTTATAGCTAGAAATATGCCCCTCCTTGTGTAGTTTATGCAGGACAAAATTAGAGAAAAAGTAACTAAACCTTCATATAGCGAGTATTTTATTAAATCAAGATAAATTTGGAAAATAGAATATCATGCAAACATAAAACCATCATGTAACAATATTTAACAAGGATGCGAAAGATATGAAAAATATCATATCTCACAAAGATATGAAAAATATCACAGAAGCAAGGAAGCCAACAAAAGGCCAACTTTTAGAGCTGTCCTTTTGCCAATTAACTTGCCAGCACCCCAGTCAGGAAAAAACACATGATTTTAAGGAATTTTAGTAGAGCTGACAAAGACTTCAGGTATCTCCTGATAATCCCTTTAGTTTCCTATCAGGAAGTTCTGATCCTACCTCTACGCCAACCCCTTGCAGGGTCCTGGCTGCATTTATTTGCCTTCTCATTGCCTTGTGATAAGGAGGATCTGAGCTGATACGTGAAAGTGGGAAACGTACAGGAGAGAAAGATTTCAGGAAATTAGGGAGAGTAGACCCCAGAATGACTGAGTGTACTGAAGTGGACACACTAGGTGTCTAAGATGCCCCCTAGGTTTCTTACAAGTATTACACAGCCTTCAGCACCGACCTCCTATAGACCCCTTTATTAACCTTTGTGCCAATTCAAAAACAGCCCTGACCCTGCTGACCTGAAGCTCTGTGCTAACTAGGCCAGCAGGTGTACCCAGCGGCTGGGGCATGGGCTCCTCCTTGGTGGGCAGGTCAAGTCTCTCCGTACTGTCTCGATTTGGGATTTTGAATCCATTTGCTCAAAAATTATTTTTTAACCCGTGTTCAATTTTTGAAAACAATTGGCAATACTTCTGTTATATATAATGTTATGTGCTAAATGAGCTTTTTTGAATTTAACTTCTGCACATATGCAAACCCCATTGCCCTGGGAAAGAACTCAGAGTTCTAAGTACTGCCTGACTTATCTATGACAGAGTGGGGGTGACTTGGTTTGTACCATTTAAAAATATAAAGGTGTAATATTTAATCTGGGGGCAGAGAGGTAAGACTGAATTGTTATTATATGCAGAGTAAAATGATTAAGTCTATAATGTAGAAAGTAATTCATCAAGATAGACCTTACTCCTAAAGAAAAATACCCAAGTGTTGATCTAACAACCTTATTCTATATGAGGGGAAATCTAAGGTTTCTAGAGGTTGATGAACAAAAGAGTTCTCATGAACATCATTTATAAACAAACTTTGCAGTCCTGTAATTGAGGATTACATATGCGATCGTCTATGTTGGGAGTACTATGCAGCTATCCCAAATATTTGGTTGTCTATAATATCAGGGTAATTTATGGTATAATACTACATAAAATATACAAAATTCTAGATACATTATAGTCTTGACTTTGGAAAATATCTCTGGGAAAAAGATTAGCAAGAATTGCAGCAAATGTACATTTTTTCCCCCTCATTCTAGGTTAGGGTGTCAAATCCTAGCTACCCTGGTGATAGCTTGGTAACCTGGGCTTGAAGCTGGACTCAGGAAAAGAATCCTTAATAAAACCTGCCCAGGGCTGTTATGCCCGCCTCTTGGCACGCATCTTTTAATTTTCTTGGGCGTGCTACCATGTAGGCACGGTGGGTCACTTTATTTTGCAGTGGGTGCAGTGAGTCTTAAAGGGGCTAAGCAATTTTCCTGGTGACTCATCAATATTGAGGGACAGAGCTGGGCTTAATCCTGGGTCTGTTCAAATCCAATCCACAGTGCCCCTTGCTCACCCCATATGTAGGTCCAAAGTAGGGGTATGTTTGCATTTATAAGTGGTTTTTATTTTTATTGCTAATACTTGTAATTTTTCCAAATTTTCTAAAACGGATATCTTTTGCTTCTAAAATTAGAAGAAAATTTTTGTTTCGTTTCTGTTTTAATAAGAAAGACAGGGAATTAACATAAAAAGCAGGGTAAAGGTGGAGCAGACAGCTGACTTGGAAATGTGTGAGCCTCCACTACCTACCCAGGGAATGTGGCTTCCATTCTGAAATGTTTCAGAGGTGCACCAATTTTAAAATTTTACTATCCCTTTCCTGTAAGAGCCACAAATAAGATCAGTATGTGTTTTGCGATACTTTTTGACTTGAAAATGTGGCCCTTAGGCAAGGTTCTGGTTAATGTCTTTCAAATGTCTGGTCCTTTTGTTTGGATCAAGGCTGCTGAAAGGCTGGCATGTTTTGCTTGTTTGGTCTGCTTTGTTTGGACGCCTACCCACCTTCTGTGGTCTGGGACTTGGCCCGGTTGAGGAGAAAGAGCAGCTGGATGGGAAGTCAGAAGCCCTGGACGCCTCTCCCCAGTGCCTCTGTTTTCTCCTCTATAAAACACTGTCACTGTGGGCCCTTGAATTAAGCAATGGAGAAGACAGCACATTTAAAGCACATGGGGAGACGACTCCCGTCCTACATTTACCTGCTTCACTGTCTCCTCTGTCTCTTCTCTGTATACACCACCCCCCCACCACGCCCCACACACACACATACACACACACAAAACCTCTTTCTTTTCTTTCTCTTTAACTCTGGTCCCAAGGCCTGGGCTCAGCCACAGGAAATGCTCAGGGTGAAGGGTCGTTGCTTCTGACCTGCAGCAGGCACTGGGTTGGCTGTGACACCTTCACAAGGGCTAATTTCTTTTTCTCCTCTACTCGTGTTTTACAGAGCCCTCCCTTCTTAAGCAGACGTTACCTCTGATGCGTTATTCCATTAATTCTGACACTTAAGGTGTGCCAATAAATCAAAGATTTTTGTGTATTCATTAATTTACTCCTGTACTTTCCGGAGTACCCGCTCAGTTATCTTGAAAAGCTCAAGCTCCCTGGTAAACCTGTTGTGTTAAATATGCCTTGTCCCCGCGCCGGGCATCGAGCTCCTGAATGCTGGGCCCTGTCAAGAGCAGTGGTGGCGCCTGCTATGTGACTCTGGGGTCCCGTTTGTAATCACCATAAACTGGAAGGAAGAGCCACAGGGCTACCATCAGCCTTGCAGGGACAGCGAGCAGAGGAGTCTGATTAAGGAAATTGAGGTCTGCAAGAGGCACGGGTTGCAAGTGAAAGATCTGTAGGCACCTTGAGAGCCATCGTCCACGTATCTCTGGGTTGGAAGAAGGGAAATACGCTAACATTAATTAGCCTGCTGCACCAGAAGAGAATAATTTAAATGCAAAAGATAATCTCACTGCTCTTTTGATGAGGAAAAGTTGTCCTAGATTGTAAGTTTGATTTCCATGTCGGCAGCCTGCGTGCTCATACATTCACAGCAGCACGGCAGGCTGGGAAGGGCGGGGCCGGGATGGGTTAGGGAGGTGGCTCTGCGCTTGGTGAGTGATTTTAGACCACTGACTGTTCCTCCCTTAGTCTCTGTTTTCAGTTTTCTCACTTACAGAGTAGTGAAAGAATATTTTAAACACAGAATTCAATGCTTGGAACACCCTTAAAAATAAACTGGACAATTAGGCAGACGTCAGTTCATAAAGGAGCAAGGATTTACATTTTATGACAAGGGTAACAGGAGCTAGAATTTACAGGTGAGTGACAATGGAGATAGGAGAAAAATTGAGAGAGTCAGAGAGTCCACAGCGGAGATTGTTAACTATATGAGTACGGGAGCCAGATAGAAACAAAAAGAACGATTCCCAAGTTACTGTTCTGAAACCTTGAAGGCAGTGACATTATTGGTTGATAGGTCACCAGCAGAAAGGTGCATGAGAAAAATGGCATGTGCACTGTATCTTGCAGAAATAAAGAGCTGGGTGTCTGCCACGTACACGCCCAGGCAAATGTGCACATACAATTTTTTTCACCAAGTGCTTTTCATCTCGGTATTGCCATTTAGTAAACTCTGCTGGCTGTTATTAAAAGCTTTCCCAACACAATAGCAGGGGATGGTCAACAAAAGAAAGCACACACCGCAGCGAAAGCTATTGAGAAGTGACCATTCAGCCTCCCACACCCTTGACCTCCAGAATCAGATCAGTAACTTCTCCCCTCTTCATTTCCCCTTCCTGTGTCCACAGTGAAGGGAAGTTGGCTGCGACCTTTTGCAGATAATGTGACACAGGGCACACAAGAGCGGAAGGGAGAAAAGCATTTCAACAAAAGCCTGGAACTTGGGTTTAGGTAAATTCAGGAAGGAGTGAGATAGGAAATGGCAACAGCCTTGCCAGGAACTAAAGGAAAAGGATTCTGGCATCGGCCCCAGAGCGAATTGTTAGGTCATCTATAATAAGGGCTGGGTGAAAAACCTTCAACTCCAAAGGAAAGATACAATGACACAAAGAAGCTTATGGAGGCAACCTTTGGAAGCAGTTAAGAAACCAATTCTTTTCTAAAGAAAGTCCTCGTACAAAAAGTGATTCCCTGATCACTTTGTCTCCAGGTCCATGTAATCTTTCTTCATAATTTCACGAGCCAAGGTTCTGTGCCAGATTTTTCTTATTTATGAGGAAATGGAGAGGAAACAGAAACTTAAAAATGAAATGGAGTAGATTAAACTCACCTTTCCTCAATTAAGAAGTTTTAAATGGTGGCTTCTGTTTCTTACCAAATTGCTTGTCATCAACATTTTCATAATTATTAAAAATGACACGAATGGGTCACCGTTGGTGTTGACACGTGGACTAGTCCATGTATAAAATAAAAAGAAGAAAAATCTATTTCAGGAAGGGCACTCACTTTAAAATCTGATGATGAGAGGAAGATGTTCAGGGAGTGGAATATATTACATATGTGTATGGTAAATAGTAAGGACCACCAAGCCGTGACCTTTATTGTTTTCTGTTTGGACTTTATGTTAAAACTACCGGGTAGATTTTACTGTTTTTACTTAGGATGAAAAAAAATTGGCCAGGGGGAATTTCAGAAACTTGTCCAACATGGTATTTTACCAGGAAGTGACAAGTGAAATGTGCACCTTGCTTTTTCTGTTTCCAAAGACTGTATTCTTCTTCCCTTTTTATACCATACTGCGGTGTAAGTTACAAACTTACCTTCAATCATAAAAGTCTTCTTCCTGAAAGCAATGACTCTATTATGAAGGATAGCAATGACTATCACGATAGTCAGAGATGCTTTCTCATAATTGGGTTTCGAATTTATTTTGAATAGAATTGACAGACCTCTTGTCACTTTAGGTTCAAAGAGAAGCGGAGTATGAACTGTTCAGCCCCCGCGCCAGCACCATCACTACCGGCATTCACCTGAAGGCTTTCCTTTTCCTCACTGACACTGATTCATGCTCCACGCTCTACTAGTTGCTAAAGCAGTTATTAAGTCCTCCCTTGCAAACTGCCAACATCTAACAATTTAAAAAAATCTCAAAATTAAAAAAGACTTTGCCGAATGTGGTGGCTCATGCCTATAATCCCAGCACTTGGGGAAGCTGAGGTGGGTGTATCTCCTGAATTTATAGGTTCGAGACCAGTTTGAGCTAGAACGAGACCCATCTCTAAAAATAGCCAGGTGTTGTGGTGGGCACCTGTAGTCCCAGCTACTTGGGAGGTTGAGGCAAGAGAATCATGTAAGACAAGAGTCTGAGGTTGCTGTGAGCTGTGACACCAGGGAACTCTACCAAGGGTGACAAACTGAGACTCTGTCTCAAAAAAAAAAAAGACTTCATACATGAAGTTTGCCCTTTTTTGTTACTGTAAATGTTGTCAACAGAAAACTAAAAAGTAAAAAGAAAAAAAAAGGATCCTCAAAGGTTATAGACATAAATGACTTGATTATTTATTCATTTAGTTAGAACTTTAGCTTAGTTGTTCAAGGTCAGTATGGATATCTATTTGTACTTAAGCTTGCATGTAGCTACATAGAATTTTAGGGTGTGTGGTGTGTGCAGTGAAGGAGAGATCAAATAATTATATATCTGATTTATATTTATAATCACCTAATTCATATGCCCCAAACTGAAGCAGTTCAAATACACATTTCTCCTTTCTTCCCATTCCCTGACTTCAGTTTAAGTTCTTCTCAGCTGATGTGATTTAAAGCTAAGTATGTTTTCTTTCTTGTATAGCCTAATGTTACACAAGAATTTCTCTGGTTCTTCAAATCTCATGCCACCTATGACATTCTGTCCCTATCAAAATTCAGAACATTTCTCTGAAAGAGACTGGCATCAGGGCAAAGCCTGGAGATGAAAGGAAGGGTTAAGTTTACTTCCAATATTAGGGAATAATTCGGAAATAAATGTCGAGGTTAAAAAGTCCAGATGGCAATTCAACTGTATCCTCACTATAAACATGATTTGATTTATGAGAACTACTAATGGTATCTCCATTTAGATCTGGACAGCTTTGCTTTCTCTCATCAGAGTTTTAAATTCATCAGATTCTTTTACTCCCACTATCAATCCTTCACTACAAAGAGACACTCCTCATCAAGAATTTGGGAGTATTTTAAAATGCAGAAATTGATAAATGTTAACAACCCTAATCCATGCAAATTACTGTCTGTTGTCATTATTTATAACCTGGCGGATGCGCTTGTTCAAAAAATCCTCAAAGAGCTCTGACAATTCATGTTTCCAGTTGTGAATCATCTTTTGCTCCTTTCCCCTCTTTCATAAGAGATCACACTGAATTAGTTTTCGCTTTTTTTCCTTGCCTGACATTGCAATTATTAGCTTTCTTGGCTTTGTCAGAAAAAAATCCGTCGGAAATGTTTATCTCCTGGGGCAAATCTCAGGGAAACAGCATGTTTATCACTTCAAGGGCCTGTAATCCAAAGGCAGCCCCGGGCCCTCCAGTTTTACAACACAGGAACTGGGGGAGAAACCATCCCTGGGACGGAGCAGCAATGGTATAATCAGCCCCTGTCTTGAACCTGCCAGACTCTCTGCCTGTCTTTGTTCTCTAACCTTTGCTTATAAACGTACAAGCTGAAATAATGCTAATTTAATCTCTTGCTTAACCCTAACTTTATTCAACTTCTAAAGTATTGGCCTGGAAACTGGACACCCTGGTTTTTTTTTTCCCCCACAGGGAGAATCAATGAGCTTCAAGTGGTGGCCAGTGCTGACCAACACCCAATTTCCGGATCCTACCAGGAGGGAGGATCATTTGAATCAGAAGGATGCCTGGGATGGTCACTGACCTTTTGCCTTACTTTGTGCGAGGAGAAGTATAGGTCTTTTACAATAGAGCTATAATTTTGTATCACTCTTCAGATTCATTGAAGGCCCCGTTTAATATCATTTCCATTATGAAACTTTTAGTCATTCCCAAGTTGCTCTATCCTCTGTGCTCCTAGCAACATTTTAGATACCCTTTGATTCATTCAGTAGTCAACATAATTTTTTTTAACGTTCTAGGAACGACATTTAATCTTGAAATATAATCAGGGCCAAGACACAGTCTATGCACTCAAGGGAGAGAAGTAGCAGACCGTTACAATAAACCATCCCTAAGTGGTAAATTCAAAGTACTACAATACGATGGGGAGAGAAAGGAAAGGCATCTTCCTTATTGGGTTAAGGCCATGACCCTACAACGTTCACAAAGACAGTCCAGTGAGCAGGATTAGGGAGAAGGCAGAAAATGCCTTCATAGCATAAGGAAAGGGCTATTCAATACTTTCTCCTTTTAGAAGAACAACATATTTTGGTGGGGGTGGGGAGCTGCAAGTAGAACAAATGGATTTAAGCATAGCATTCAATGCTTAGAATGGACTTAATAAACTGGATAATTAAGCAGAGGTCAGTTCATACAGGATTAATGATTTGTATTTTATTACCAAGGAACTAGGAACTAGAACTTACAGGCAATTGATAATGGGGATCTGAATGCAGTTAAAAACTAGGGGAACAGAGATAGATTGAAAGCCAGTAATTCCCAGAAGATAGAACCAGTGAAAACCGGTGACCTACATGAGTATGGGAACCAGACAGAAAAAAATCACAAAGAAGGATATACAAGTTTCTGTCCTGAGAACCCGGAAGGCAGTGACATTGTTGTATGATGGTTAACTCAGTACAAAGAACCAGTTTGGAGGAGAAAATACCGAGTTTGATGGTTTTGGTATTGAGTTTAAATGGCGTATGACACATTCATGTGAGATATTTAAGAAGATGGACATTTTCGGAGGTGGATTTACCTCCAGAAAAAAAAAAATCTAGGCTAGAGAATGTATTTGGGAGCAATGAGCATAGAGATAGTGAGTGAGATGTGATAGTGCTTGTGGAGTGTATATGGCCTGGGAAAGGAAGAGGGCTGAGAAACAGAACAATCAGGGGGTGAATGGAGGACTAAACAGAGATGGCGGAGGGGTAACAGGAAACCCAAAGGGAGAATTCAGTCTCACAGAAACCATCGAAAACAGATCATTTCAAGAAGGAAGTGAAGGTCAAGAGTGGCACATTTCCAGGAAGTAACATAACACTGAGAATTGATAAGCATTTATACTGTATTTAGAAGTGAGTAAGTCATTAATGGACTTGGTTGGAGCATTTTAGGGGAGTGTGAGGGACCAAGACAAAACAGAGATGTGAAGAGTGAAGGAGGGGGAATCGGAAACATGTTCAACAGTTTTTTCAATAAGTGTGGATGAGAGAGTTGAGCACCATTAACACAGACCATCTAGTTCCTTTTCATGTCCAGAGTATTCTCTCTTTCCACCTGCAGCCCCCACCCATGACACTAGCGTGAGCTTTTGTAGTCGGCCAAGTTTTTAATTTATCTGGAGATTCTTTGTAACTAGTGTCTGGAACTCCATAACCAACTGTTAAATCAATGAAAGACTTGGGCAGAAATGATGAACACTTTTTCCATTACTATTTTCCAGGGAAACAACAATTATTTGGATGGAAATTATTCGGGGACACTGGACTACAAATGTGTGTGAAGTGAATTAATTTTCCACAAAACCAAGATACTATGTATTTAATTACACCTTCAAGTAAACTTGATGAAGTCCGTCTCTTGGATAAAAACTGCCTTTCTTAGTAATTGAGTGAAATAAAACTTGTGTATGACAGGATTATTACACCAGTAACAGTCCCAGTGCAAATACATGAGACTGTCATGGAAATTACTGAAAAACGAAAGGAGGTGTCTGTGCAGACAGCTGTTCATTTCCTGGCTGAGCCCCAGAACCAATCACGACGCCAGGTGAGTCCAGTGCCTCAACGCACCAGGGAGCCTTCTGGTGATGGAACCTTCTGGTGACCTCGGGTTGACTGACGTAGGGATATATATAAAACTTGGGCTGCCGTGTTCTGTCAAGACTCAGTGTTTACATATTTTAAACCCTGTTGCAATATTCTTTTAAAAGAGGACAAATTGGAGACTGGATGCAGGAAGGATCTATTATAATTTTGAGATTTAGAGCTCAGGAGAAACAATGGTCATGGGGCAGCAGATTTGGACATGACCAGTAGAGGGGTGATGACTTAGCAGTCAGTGTGGATGAGATGAGCGGACAGCAAACGTCCTTAGAAGAGGAGAGGGCTGGTTTCCAAACCCTGGGGAACACTAGCTTTGACCTCTCTGCTCACACACGCACACAAACACCTGACAGGGACTCGAGAGGCATTTGGATGCTAGGGAGAGTGTAATCAATGTCTAGTTCTCCTCCTTTGCGTCTTTGACAAAGGAAAAGAAAATCCATCAAAGTAGGCATCAGTCTTGTCTCAAGATATGTTTTCAAAAAACTGTGTCTTACCTTGAAAATATTCCCCAATCTATTATTTCTGTCATTTTGAACATAACATAACATAACATAACATAACATAACATAACATAACATAACATAACATAACATAACATTGTTATGAATACTTGGGCAGCATTTGTTGAGCACCTACTGAATAGCCCATATCACAAGTAACAGCTACACACTTACATGTGCTATTTATCTTATATAAGGTCCCCCATCAATGCAGAGTCGGGGGATTGATGCCCACACATAAAATAATCCCAGATCACATACCAATAGGCTGCAAGGCCCAAATCTGAACCTACATTTTCTGAATCCTACTATCTTTCCAGGATGCTTGCTAAAGTTGATGGTACTAACATGTTTGATATTTTTAATTTTTTTTTTTTTTTTTTTTGAGATAGAGTTTCACCTTGTTGCCCTCGGTTGATTGTGGTGGCATCACAGCTCACAGCAACCTTAAGCTCTTGGGCGTAAGTGATTCTCTTGCCTCAGCCTCCCAAGTAGCTGGGACTACAGGCTCCCACCACAATGCCCAGCTATTTTTTAGTTGCCTTTGTCACTGTTGTTTAGCTGGCCCAGGCCAGGTTTGAACCTGCCAGTCTCCGTCTACGTGGCTGGGGCTGTAACGACTGTGCTACGGGCGCTGAGCCTGATACATATATTAGTACCATCAGATTCACTTTTCAACCTATCAAAATGCTCATATATTTAAAAATATTTACTCTGTTTATGCAATAAACAACAATATTTTTAATGTTTCAAATAATATAATGACCTTGAATCTTGGAATAATTCTAAATTTGTCATTATATATTCGGTATGTGGTATGGATATTTAATAATTTTTGATCTATTCTAACAGGTGATATTGGATTCTAATTTTCTGTTCTCCTGATATTTCAGATTTTGGTATCCATGTTGCGCTGGTCATGAAACAAATTAAGGATTATTCTGTTTTAATTTGTTCTCTGAGATAGTTTTGGTGAGATTCTCAATTTTTCTTCATGCTTTGTGGAGTTTATTAGCAAAACTACCTGAGCCTGTAGATTTATTTGAGGCAAGAATTTTATATTGATTCATCTTTTTTTAAAAGTAGTAATATTATCCAGATTTTCTACTTGTTTTTATATTTATTTTGTTAAAAAATAATTTTATAGAGATGTACCTCAAAGTAGCCTCTTTTTATTCTTGAATATCCTAGGATCAGTAGTGACAAAGCCTGATGTAAGTTATTTGTTCCTTTTCATATATTTCTGGATCAAATTCACTACAACTAGTTTTGTTACTCTTTTCTCCAATGTATTACTTTTGACAGTGTTGATTCTATTATTGATTCTATTATCTATTTATTTTCTACTTAATGAATTTTTGTTTTTATATTTATTTCATTTTCTGTACTCCCTTTGAATATAGTTTGTTTTTCTATTTCTAACCCAAGATGGATTTTTATTTCATTAATTTTCAGCCTTTCTTATTTACTAAGACTGGCATTTAAGGCTATAAATTTTCCTCTAAGTATAACGTTAGCTGTCTTTTAAAAGTTTTCAAACATCATTCCATTTATTACCACTCAGTTACCCTTTTTAATTCTCACTTTGCCAATTTCCTTGACCTCTGAATTATTTCTTCCATCTCCTAAAATATGGTAGACACAGTCATTTATTTTAAATTCTGTATTCGATAACTATAGTATCTCAATCCCTTAATAACCTTGTATAATGCCTTAACTTTTTACTGATTTTTTTCTCGTTTCTTTATTTTCTTACAAGCTATGACATCATATTGTGCTCTATAAATTACACTCCAAAATCATTTGTATGAATAATGTGAAGCCCAGGATGATGTTTGTCCTCTAGAAATGATTTACCATTGTTTCTGTGAGATGCTGGAGGCAATAGCCATCAGAAATTTTCTTCACCCAATTTTCTGATTAAGAAGATTCAAAGCTGAATTGAAATCTATATGAGGGCCTGTCTACTTCTGCTTTACTCTTTTTTGTTGTTGTTAAGTCATTTTTACATAGATCATGAATACATTTATGCCATTATGGGATTCAATGTGTTGATTATTTGTACAAATTGGAGTGCTTACATCCTACTAATCAACATAGCCTTCACCTCATTTACCCAATGACAGCGTTGAGACATTTGGGTTCTACACCTGATATATCCAACTTGTACTTGCAATATGCTCCATAGGTGTGGTCCCCCCACTAACCCTCCCTCTATAGACCTACCCCTCTCCCTTCCTCTCTCCCTCCCCCTTCTTCCTAAGCTGTAAATAAACTCTTCTCTGTCTCAGCTCAAATGAGGGTGCTCATCTTGGCCTGCTTTGCTCAGGGACAAACTCTAATTCCCGTTTCTCTATTCTTCTTGGATGATCAGAATCACCAGTGATCCCCTCATCCTTTCAGTTACCTCATTCTCAATGCCAACTTCCCTTGAGGGGAAAGTGACTAGAGATCTCAGTTCCCTTTCACTGGACCTCTTTCCTTTTCTGTATCCTGACCTAGTCATTTTTTTCAGAATCCTATTAGCAATCTTACATCTTCAAAGGGAATATATAGCTGGCTTTTCTGGTTATCCTCACCAGTCCAAATTGCCTAATGCATTATTACTATAAGCAAGTCTCACCAGAGATATTTTTCTTCCCTAATATAAATAAAAGGCAATGAGAGTCTCTTTGCTTTTGATGTATCAGTTTGACTAGGCAACATGAGTTACCAGGCCGACCTTACTCACTGCATCCTAGCTTTTGTCCTGATGCAACTGGATCCTCAATTATATCATTATAACATTGTGCTCTAAGTGACTTATCCTGTCATAAGCATATGGTATTTTTAGTCTACTATTAATTCTTTTCCACTGGACTTGTTGAAAACATGCTCCTTTCCAATTTAGAGTCTGGGTTATACGTGCACTATGTTCTAAAATGCCTGGCCAGCTTCCTCAGGAGATGCAATTATAAACGGGTCACTTAGATTTTCAGATATTTTTCAGGATTTATTTGTGAATTATCAGGCACCAATCATACAAGACTTGAGAAAGGAGCTATATGCTGTCTTACTAAATTAGAAATCACAGCCTTCTGATTTCATGGGGAATACTCTCTATCAAAGCAAAAGAGAAATAAAAGCTTGGAGCTCTCGCTTGAGAGAATATTTGACTCTAAAGTTGTATGAAACTATTTCAAAATTAATTCAAGGTTTTCAATGAAAATTCACAAAAATACAGAGCCATGGACCTACCTACACTTCACAGTGGAATAAATTAATCAGACTACCCCACGTAGCTGCCAATCACACTGAGAAAAAGAAGTCAGTCTAAGAATGTTGGAAGAAAAATCCACTAGTTTAAATTTCTAGTTATAG
This sequence comes from Perodicticus potto, assembly GCA_963574655.1. NCBI lineage: Eukaryota > Metazoa > Chordata > Mammalia > Primates > Lorisidae > Perodicticus > Perodicticus potto. The sequence goes on from CAUYRH010003577.1 coordinate 15,515, forward strand.
TGAATACTCATTGTTTTCTTTGTTCTGCATCTCTTCCTTTTTTTGGAGTCTCTTTCTCTCTATTTTGAGAAATGGCTTCTCCTTCCTTATACAAATACATGATCTGAAGTGGTGCCTCAGTCTACTTCCATGGTCAGATGTTAGGTGCAGATGTGGGAGCATTTCCCAGTCAGAGTACTACTTCCCCTGTCCAGAGTTATTTCTCTGGGGGATGGGCAAGTAACTTGGTCCTGGTCAATTAACCTAGACCTTACCTGGGCTTATGGGATTTACACTACTTCAAAAAAAGTATTTTTTTTTTCTTTGTCATGAAAATCTAGGAAGATGTGAGCCCAAAGTGTGTAGCAGAGGGAGATTATTAAAGGCAAAGCTCGCACAGAGAAAAGCAAACGCTAATAATAGCCACACTTCTGATGATAATTGAGCACTCTGCTTCACTGGCCAAGAGGCTGCCTTACCCTTCTTTCTGCCAACATTGGGACAAGTGGTCCATTAAAGTCTTCTTTTTGATCTAAGCTACTTTGAGCTGGATTCCTTTAATGGGTAACTACATTTATAGGGCTGACAAATAAAGTATATTGTGTCCAGTGTCTTAGTCCATTTTGTGCAGCTAGAACAGAATACCTTAAACTGGGGGAAAAACTGGATGATTATAATGAACAGATGTTTATTGGTGGCAGCAGAAGGGCAAGAGAGCGAGAAAGCTAAGGGGGCACTCACACTTCTTTCGTAACAACCCCTCTCTCACAATATTGGTATTATTTCCTTCATGAGGACATTGCCCTGGTGACCCAAACACCTGCTGAGGGTCCCACCTGTCAATATTATCACAATGGAAATTAAATTTCTTAAAAAAATTTTTTTTTAATGTCAAGGCAATTAGGGGACATAACTGATTTTTTGTTAAGTGGACAAATTGTATGGTAGTGGAGTCAGGGATTTGGTGTGCCCATCACCCAAACAGTATACATTGTACCCAGTAGATCCTCCCCCACCTCCCACCCTTCCCCTTTTGAGTCTATTATACCACTCAGTATGGCCATGCATACCCATCACTTATAAGGAAGTACACTCAGTATTTCTGTTCCTGAAGTACTTCACTTAGAATAATTACTTTCAGTTCTATACAGATTGCTGCAAAAGACATCATTTTACTCTTTTTTTTTTAATAAGTGGGTACAATTCCATGGTGTGTGTGTGTATGTGTATATATATATATGTAGGGTGTGGTGGCGTCACAGCTCACAGCAACCTCAAGCTCTTGGGCTCAAGTGATTGTCTTGCCTCAGCCTCCCAAGTAGCTGGGACTACAGGTGCCCACCACAACGCCAGCTATTTTTAGAGACAAGGTCTCACTTGGCTCAGGCTAGTCTCCAACCAGTGAGGTCTGGCAATTCACCCACCTTGTGGGTGGCCTCCCAAGTGCAGGGATTACAGGCGTGAGCCACCGTGCCTGCCTCATCTGTTGTTTTTTGACTTTTTAGTAATGGTCGTTCTAATGGGGGTATCTCATTCTGGTTTCAAATTGCATTTCCCTGCTGACTAATGATGTTAAGCCCATTTTTATGCCTTCTTTTGAAAAAAATGTCTGTTTATGTCTTTTGCCCACTTTTTAATGGGGTTAGTTGTTTTTTCTTGCTGATTTGTTTAGGTCCCTCATAGACTTGGGATATTTCCCCTATGCCACATGTATAGTTTGAAAACTTTTTTCATCATTCTATAGTTGTCTATTTACTCTGTTAGTTATTACTTGCTAATTAAATATTGACATCAGTTTCGGAGGGGACAAACATTCAAACTCAAGTTCTTAGTTAAATTCAGATTCTGATAAACCAAAAAAAAAAAAATAATCTTGGTATATGTATGTACCCAATATTTCATGAAACATATATATACTAAAAATTATTATTTTTTGTTTATTTGAAATTTTAATTTAATTGTGCATCCTGCTTATTTATTTGCTAAATCTGACAACCTTGAATTAAATGAGTCTTAACCAATATGTGGGTCATATTCTAGGTATATATTCTGAAGTTTCATGGATAAAAATCTTTCCTTAAAAGTGTGCTCAGCTTTATTAACTAATATATTATTATAATGACTGAACTATTTTTACTAAGATAATATTTAACAATTTTATTTTTATTAAATTTCTGCCATGTGCAAGACACCATGCTGGTTGCAGTAAGAGGCAAAAATAGATCTGTAATCCTTGAAGCTAAGGATTTTAAAATCTACTTGGGGGAGGAAAACTAAATTTGTTGATATAATTTTTGGAAAATATAAAATAATCTTCAATTTATTTAACACTGTATAATTTATAGACTATTTTGAGATAACTTCTCATAGAAGTCTTACAACTTTGTGAAATAGGATATTTGTATTTGATCCTATTTTTACAAGGATAATTTGGAGTTCAAAAGACATTATCCTTGGTTTCGCAGACAATGTGTGAGAAAGCCAAAATTTAATTCTAATTATCTTTAATCCACTTTCTTTTTAATGGCACTTTCTTGCACTGCCATTAAGTATTAAACAAAAATTTGTAATATATGGTGTAGGGCAGAGGTGCCCAACATTTTTGGCATAGGGGACTAGCTTCATAGAAGTCAATTTTTCCGTGGATTGAGGTGGGAATAGCTTCAGGATGATTCAAATGTATTACATCTCCACTTCAGATCATCAGCATTGTATTATCATAAGGAGCACGCAACCTAGATTCCTTGTATGCAGAGTTTACAGTAGGGGTCATACTCTAAAAGAAGCCAATGCCGTCACTGATCTGACAGGAGGGGAAGTCAGGCGGTGATGTGAACTCTGGGGAGTATCTGTACACACAGATGAAGGTTCGCTGGCTTGCCTGACACTTACCTTACGCTGTGGGACCCGATTCCTAACAGTCCAAGGACTGGTGCTGGTCTATAGCCTGGGAGTTGGGGACTGCAAATACAGAGTACAGATCAAGGGTAGTCTATTGACTCAATCATGCTCCTAGATAGCCATTTTATGATTTTTCCTATTTCTTCAAAATCCAGCACACACTCAGCTGATGATGTTTTTCTTCTAGTTCAGTCAGAAAATAAGAATCACTAGAAAGCAATTTGCTGATGACTTGCACGTGCATATCTTCAGACTTTTGCCCGATCTCCATACTTAGTACACATATATCCAGCTGATCACTCACCACATTCATTTGGGTACCCAGTAAGTTCTTCACACTTCCCATAACCAAACCAAATTGCTGATTGTTCTCCCCCATACCTACTTTTCTTACACCTTTTTCATTATGGGCAAGTGGCAATGCCATCAATCCACATGATTAGGAAATTATCCTCAACTCCTTTTTGCTCATACAACACATCTAATTCACTAAGAAAACCTTTAGATGCAATATTTGATGGACACCTAAAATTTACTTGCTTGTCACTGGTTAATTCTACCCCCTAGAACAACATTATTGTCACACCCTGGATTGTCCACATTGTCTCCTGACTGGACAATCTTCCTCCAGCTTTGCTCCCACTCTGTCTACTGTCAACAAAATATCTAATGAACCACGTCATCTCTGCTCAGAACCTGACAGCAGCTTCCCATTTCCCTTCAGCAAGGGCCCAAACCTTTAAAATGGCCTATGACCCCCTACAAGGATTCTGCCATGTCTCTAAAGACCTTCCACTGCCCTACCTGCTGTCCCTGCACTCCAGCTTCCCTCCTATTCTTGCTGTATATAGAAATCTTATATGACCTGCTCCAACTTCAGGGCTGTTCACTGGATATTCTGCCTGCATATTTTTTCCTCCAAATGTCAGCCATGGCCTACTCTCCCATCTCTTTCAATTTTTTAAAAAATTGCAACCCCAAGCCAATGCCTGGTACTCTCTATCTGCTGTCCCTGTTTTATTTGCTTGTAACACATTTATCATTATGTGCTATACTATGTGTATTTTACTTATTTATAGTCTATTTCCTTTCACTAGAACATGTGCTTCAAAGAAGGGGAGATAATGTTTACTGCCACATTTTCAACAATAAGCATAGTATCTCTCACATGGCAGACTCAATAAAAATCTGGGGCCATATCAGTCACTCTATAGCAGGCTTGGAATACAGGACATATAGAATAGGTACTCTAAGCCACAAAGTTCTCGGCCAGAGGAAAATACGTGGGAAATAACAGGACAGAAATACGTAAGAACTGTTGCATGTTGGAGAAACTAAGATAATAACTGGTTATCTGAAGGGGTTAGTGGTGGTGGCAGTGTTCCTCTAGAGCCTACCTGAGATCCCAGAGGAGAAGTTTCTTTTGTTGTTGTTGTTGTTGTTGTTTTAGAGACAGAGTCTCACTTTGTGACCCTCAGTAGAGTGCTGTGGCATCACATCTCACAGCATCCTCCAGTTCTTAGGCTTAGGCAATTCTCTTGCCTCAGCCTCCCGAGAGCTGGCCCACCACAATGCCCAGCTATTTTTGTTGTTGTTGTTGTTGTTGTTGTTGTTGCAGTTTGGCTGGGGCTGGGTTTGAACCCGCCACCCTCAGTATATGGGGCTAGCACCCTACACACTAAGCCACAGGTGCTGCCCCCAGAAGAGGAGTTTCTTCACGTGTTCTCACAGCTACAGGATATGATCACTCTATACAAGACAAAGAGACCAGATGGGAAGCTGTCACAGTATTCCAGGTTTTTGAAATGATGTGGGTATGAATTAGGCATGTGATTGACAATAAGGAAGACAGAAAGACACAATTTGAGAGACTGTTAAAGAAAGAATACATAGGATTAAAAGACAAATTGAAAATGAAACATAATAGCATGGAAATTCTAGGTAATAAATGATCTTGAGTTTTCCAAGTTAGGATACTAGAAAAAAAAAACAACAACATATCATTAATTTAAAAGAGTTATTTGGTCAAGATAAAGCTATCTTTCTTCTTGTCTTTTCTTTTCTTTTTTCTTTTCTTCCCTTCCCTTCCTTCCTTTCTTCCTTCTTTTCTTTCTTTCCTTCTTTCTTTCTGTTTCTTTCTTTCTCCGTTTTGAGTGTGTACTTCTTCAGGGAAGAGAGAGCAACAGTGGATAGAAGATGGGGAATGAATTCATAGTCATTACAGACTTCGCATTTCCCCCAATTTATGAAAATCCCTTTGAAGATCAGATTGATGGTCGGACGCTCTGGGTCACTCCAAATGTGCTTTGGTAGTGTCAGTGGTTAGTGCTTCTCCATGGCAAGGTGAAGCATGTATTTCCCATCATATTTTTCATTAAAAAGGACTTTTATACTGTCGTTGTTATCTCATTATGCTACTAGGAAAGATCTGCTGGGTGGTGCTCTTACAAAGATGAAGTCAAGGTCACTCAGGAAGGCTTTGGCTTTTTCGGGAATTCTTACTCAAGAAACTCCCAGTAGCTGTAGTCGGAACAGGTCACTGTTACGGTTTGTCAGCTATGCTCAGTGGTAGATCTTTGCGCACCATCTGTTCTCAGAAGCCTGGTTTTGCCTGGAGCTATTTGTTCTTCTTCTGTGTTTTTTATTCCTCCTCACTGATTTCCACAAATACCAAGCAGGAAAATCATCACTAATTTTGCTAGTAGCAGAGTGTTTGTTACCTGAGTGTTTGCTACCTCACTGAGGGATCATGTTCAAATTCATGTATCTGAAGGAACCGCAACACCCTGGCAAGCTATGCTTCCTAGGCAGACTTACCCTAACAGGCTGACCAAGTAGGTGAAAAGCCATTCCCTCTTCCCCATGTATCTTCTTTTGCCATCACTAAAGATGGGAGAAGGAAGGGCATATGCATTTACACAGCATTATAATCACCTTCCATTGGAGGGTTATAATGTGCTGGGCTCCTAACAGGCCCACACTCTCATGGGCCAGAAGGTATTCGACTGATTGGTTCACTCTTGTCCTTCTTTTGAAGACCAAGTTCACTTTTAAGAATTAGAGAAATTAGATGTTCCCCATTCTCAGATTTATCTACTTCATTGAAGAAGGCCCAAGAGTGGGACTTACTGAGGAGAAAAAAGTCCAAGTTCAGACATCAGAGACACTGGAGTGAGAGCCAGATCATCCCTACTGCAGCCCCCAGCTGGGCTACTTTGATATAATTGATCTTTATCAATCCTGATTTCGTTGGTTCTGAAATAAGAACAACTAGTATAAACCTCTTTTAATGAAGAAGGAAATAACAACTGCCCAAGTGTCTGGCACCCAGTGAACATAAAAGACATTAAACCTAATATTAATTTAAACATTTGAGAACATTAACACTTTGAACATTTGAATTAAGTGTGATACATAAGGTTGTCAGTTTATAATTTCCTGCTGCTTAAAGTTTAGTAACCAATGAAGAAATGAAAGCCTACAACCATGTATAACCATTCAAAAATTCCTGTTGAACCAGCCATAGTAAAGCCCAGAGTCAGCCAAAGCAAAATCGAGATGATCTGTGGCAAGGTCAGAGGATACAGCTATGCAGAAAATCCAAAATTCTAAAATAAGCTATCATTCATTCAACTGAGGATTGGGATATAGCATTAAACATTTCCTTACATTTTTATCATCTTGTTTGGTTTAGCATGGGGCACTATTCCACATACTACATAACCTATCATAGGCTGTCTGGAATGGAATGTTAGATAAACATTGCTTAAAATAATTACTGGTAGTACTTTACTGTGCTTACAAGTGTAGTCTTTATTCTTTGTCTACATTCTTTCATTTAGTGAGCATTCAGTCTTCCACATATAATGTATAGTGCTGGGCCCCCGAGGGGAGTTAAATTAAAATGTGACAATTAAAATGACAATTAAAATGTGTCTATGTCTTGAAAGATTTATAACTTAGTGGCAACAAGAAGACGAAAAGAGTAGGGGACTTGAAAAAGAGTAATTAACTAATTAGGGTAGGGTATAGGCACCGAAGAAGGCCTGCAAAACCTCGCTTCGCCTAGGTAGAAATTGTCACCCCCAAGTATATCCTGTGTGTCAGTGCATCACATATATTCAATGCATCCTCATCTCCCTCCAGAGAGTCCTGTTCCCCAGTAATGGAGCCAACTGAATGTTGTTGAAACTTCAGCCTTCATGTTGGCCCGTCCACACCAGCCCTGCCTCTCTAAGGCTAAGGCTGTATCCAGAGGGCTCTGAAATTAAGGAGGGAGGCAAAGCGGTCTGAGACCACAGATCTGAGTGGCAAGGATTTGGGGTTGAGCTCCACCCTGCTCCTGGCTTGTCCGTCATGCAAGTTTGGGCAACGTGTTTGTATTTTCAGGGCCTCCATTCTTGTCTGTAAAAATGGATAATCATAATAATAGTCTCTAATAAGCCATCTAGGAAGGCCTTTAAACGCCAAGAAAACTGCTTATGTACTAGACACATATAAAGTCCTCATTACTCTGGAAACTGGCTGGATGTGTAATGATGATAAAGCATTCCTGATATAAAATTTTAGGAATGATGATATTAAATTTATTTTCTTAAGAGTAGTCTTATCTTTTGAAGGTATATACTGACACATTTGGAGGGCCAATAAAGTATTATCTGTACTTTTATATAGTAAAATATATGAATTGAAATATATATAAATTTTATATTTTGAAATGTACACATTGAAAAAGTAGTATGTGTGTATATTCACATTTATAAATTGAAATATTCCATAACAAAAAGTTCAAAAAAAAAAAAGCAAGCTGATTGAAGAACGGAGTGAAGGGAATGCCTTTTCCTAAAACCAAAACATTTTTCCCCTGTCGTTCTCATGGTCTCCTGTCGTTTATTCAGGGATGCACTGGGTATACATAGGCAGCAAAAGGAAAAACTCTGGAAATAATTTCCCAGCATCCTTAAACTAAAAAGGGAAACTGTCGCATGTTGCCAAATCTGGGAAGGCCCTCCAGCTTCCCCACCCTGGGCCGCCTTTGTGGTGCTTACTACACTGTGGGTTTATGTTCACCAGAATATCACCTACCGTATAACAAGCGGAGTATAAAGTACCATATTGGGCTACCATATGGCTACTAACCTCAGAGGTTGGTAGCAACTATCAATGTAGAAATTTGAGAGCAGAATGAGCCTCAGGATAGAACCAGTTCTCACTCAAGCATGCTATATAATTGGCTGTAGTGAGAAACTAAAAAATGTCTCCGAAACCAGATGGATTCGAAATGTTCCATTATTCATAAACAGTTTTTTTTTCCTACTATACTTGTTCCCATTCCCAAATATCCTGCCACAGAAAATTGTTCAAGAAGGTGCGAAAAGGGACACAAATCTTCGCTTGCTTTTCTGAAAGGTGTGCCTGCAGTCGCAGCCTCGGAGGAGCTAGAGACGATGGTTGGGACAGGTTGTTTAGGGCCCCCTCTGCCTGTTTGTGTCACATGGTGAATGTGTGCGGTGGAGAGGTTTATGGAGGGAGGGTGGGAAGAGGGCTGCTGTGAACATGGCCCCAGGTAATCACAGGACTCCCAAGCTGTGCAAGTAAGATAGTTCATCCTCTTCAAACTCCAAAGTGTGATTCCTCCCTTTTTGCTCATTCAAATGACAGCCATTGAACCTATTCTGAAAAATTGCCCAGTCTGCTTCCTACATTCCCTTATTCCACCCCACTCTAGTTGGAGAAAAGAGAAAGCAAGGACACTTCAATTAGAGGTGAAATTATTTTCGAATAAATAACAAGCCAAGCAACAAAGGAGAAAGCCACTGGCAATGGGTATGAACAATGAAGCAGTATTAAACCCTCTCAGACAAGGAGCCCTGTGGCTTGACAATTTACATACTGGATGAATTTCAAGAAGGAGAGAACCTTTCTAAAGAGTAGTTGTGTAGTCATGAAAGAAAATCCAGATCCTTTTCTCCGTCACATGGCGATGGGGATTGTAATATTGCGCAGCAATCCTGATAGCATGTCAACAGACAATTTCACTCTCTAGAAATAATGTCTTATTCCAGGGATGTGGAGAAAATGTCTATTTCAGGCATTAGTGTAATGATTGTTTAGGGGGGATGTTTACTTTATGTGATTTATAATGAGAATTCAGTAACTAATGGATTTGGTTGGAAATATACAGTTGGTATGAAAGATTATTCCTATCCATGCTTTCACACCTAAATTGTACGCATCTCACATCCATTTCATCAAATCAAAATTGCCAGTGGACATAACAGAACAAAATCCACAGTTGAGAACCTCAATTTAAATATGGTGAAATTGAACTATCACAACAATAAGGAATAGTGTGTGCTCTGATGGGTTGCTAATGATTTTATTATGACTATCTAGAAATTTTCTATGATCGGGTCTCAGTCATGGAAAAGAACGTGCCTTCACATGACTTGGACAGAACATAATCTGTGAGTGACTTAGCTATAACTTAGGAAAATGTATTTAATTTTTTATATAAATTATAATTTCTCATGTTATTAAAAACAACTTGAAGTTCTCTGTGCACATATCAGTTGACAATAGCAACTCAGCCATAAGGAGGACAAGTTCCTTTCTAATCTATCTATGGAGGTGTTTGACAAAAACAGCAAATGGCCATCATATCTAAGCCAAAGAAATTTATTTATAAATTTCTAGCTATTACTCATTTTACCACAGAATCTTCCAGAGAATATTGTACATATTGCCTAAGAGGAATTATCATAATTGATTAATTAGTCTCAGTTGTTTTTGAGACCAGGTAAAATTGTTTTATGGTAGAGCCATGTGTTTCCAATCCCAAGCAGGAAATTCTCAGAATTTTCCATAATATAATACAAAAAACATAGAATAACAGTAACACAAATAACATTTTTAGATGGTTTCCCTGCATAAAACCCTCTGTTAAAGATTATCTTGTTTAAACCTTATAACAGTGACATAATCATCAGCCCTATGTTATAGATGAGAACATTCGAGAATAGAGAAAGCTCAGTTTCCAAGTTAAAAAAAAAAACAACACACAAATAGAAAGTTCTTGGCTATAGCACATCCTCTTAACCCCACACTCCACAGCTATTGCAGCTGGTGAATATGAAAGTGTCTTTGAGGAGAAAGATTTTAAATGATGATTGTATTAAAACACATTCCCCCTCAAGGAGGGGCATTAAGGAAGACTATAGGTTACCAAAAGACATGAACAAATCTGGAGAAAAGAAAGCCTAAGTAGAACATTGAAAGAGTATATTTTTATACTAGTCATGATATTATAAATCAGATGCAGGGAGTTGAGGTGTGATGGGGTAAAGGAAGATGTAACAGAGTTTAAAAAAAAGAGAGAGAGAAAGAGATTTATCCTAGAAGCCTTACAGTGAAAAGAAAAACATGGTGGCCATCGTCAAACTTTCCATCGCCTTTTCCGCAGTTCTGGGAACTTGCATGTGAATGAAGGTTAGCTGAGACTTGTAGGCTTAAAGAGAAGGCCAGAGATCACAGTGAGAAGGGAGATTTGAAGGAGGAAGTAAGATCAGGAAGTAAGTACTTCAAGAGAAGATAAACATCTTTTTTTCTAACAGAGGAGGAGGCTAAAAGGGAATCGAGGGCTAAGAAAAGAAAACCTACTACCATCTCTTATCAAATCCCAACTTTGTATTTATTTATTTATTTATTTATTTATTTTGAGACAGAGCCTCAAGCTATTGCCCTGAGTAGAGTGCCATGGCGTCACAGCTCACAGCAACCTCCAACTCCTGGGCTTAAGACATTCTCTTGCCTTAGCCTCCCAAGTAGCTGGGTCTACAGGTGTTCGCCACAAAGCCCGGCTATTTTTTGGTTGTAGTTGTCATTGTTTGGCAGGCCCGGGCTGGATTCGAACCCACCAGCTCTGCTGTATGTGGCTGGTTCTTAGCGGCTTGAGCTACAGGCACCGAGCCTGTTTATTTATTTATTATTTGGCTGTCCAAGGGGAATTTTTGTGGAGGACACTGAGGCTTTCTGAGGAGAAGGAACTTGCCACAATTCACATGATAATAGGTTGAAGCACCAGAAATTGAACTCAGGTTTGTCTGGTTGTGCTATACTCTTAAAGACATCTGCCTTTTATTTTACAGGGTGAAGAAAATACCTAAGATAGTTATGCAGAAAACTGTAGTAGAGAATCAAGAGAGATAATTACCATAGTGATAACTCCCTTAGCTTTGGATGGTGTGAACCTGTAGCGCTCTCTTCCATCTGCTTCAGTGCCTTCCTCTAACAAGGTACTGCAGGCTAGGGGTGAGGACAGAAGGAACTGTGTGGATCTACACAGACAGCATTGTCATGACAAAGAGGATAAGTAAGTGGAGGCACAAAGCTAAATCTTGGGATTCAAGAGACAAGTCATGAAGCGCAGACATGAACGAAGGCCTTTAATGTGATGGCTCCTCTGCCCAGTGCAGTTAGGATGGAGCCTTCTATTCTTCATCTTCAGCTTTGAATGTAAACTTTGGTTTTTAGGTTCTCAGATGTTGGCCTTCTGCATCTCTTAATTTTTGTCCATTTAATGTCTCTTCTCCAGCCTTTTATTTTTTAGTTTTAATTTTACACTTTCGTTTAGATCAACTACTACACTAGGATATAATGAGTGCCAAAATTTAAAAATATATGTATGTATGTGTGTGTGTGTGTGTGTGTATATATATATATATATATTTAAAACTCTGCCACTATAACAAATTTAATGTTTTTAAGTTTTTCACTTTTTCTCTAGTCCTTGTACAAAAATATGAATTTTAAATAGTTCTAAGAGAAAAGAGATGCCACATTTCACTGTGCATATTTCACTCCCCTTAATGTTCATAATTTTCCATTTTTAATGGCTATGAAGGCTCCATCCATGTGCCCCCATTTTCCCCTAATCAATCCTTCCTTTGAAATTTAGGTTGTTCTTAAACTTTTATTATTGAAAGCAACACTGAGAGAGAATATCTATGAAGAAAGTAATTTGCTTCTTTGGAATTTCTTCTTTACTTGGAAATTTTAGAAGTAGAGTAATTGGGGTCAGCTATTCTATTTTGTAAGATAAGCCCATTAGTTACTCTTCTGTTGTTCTTTTCCACCCCCATATACAAATGAATTATTTCCCCAAATATGGATTTTCAAAGGCAAAGCAATAGCGTTGACATTCATATGATGCCTATTTTTGTTAAATAGTGATTTATGTAAAATGTACACATAATTGAAAAACTTACTTAAGGCTGTAGAGTGCAGCACTTAAAATCTTCTATATATTGCTCAATAATTGATGCATTAGGCATCATTACTTACCCTGAAAATCATTTATGCATTTAAGAAATATTTATTTTCTGGCCACTGCAATCCCTTGCCATTGCATTTTTGTTTATCTACTAGAAAAACAATCAGCAATGAGAACAATGGTGAAGATAAGTCCAATGGGCAATGGGAAAATCAGGAAGAGTCACCCTACTTAAGAGGTCATAAAGAAAATTATTATTGTCCTTTATTGACAGAATTGTGTCACAAAAGATATGGGCTTTCCACTTGCCTAATTTATGGATACATTCTATGGACCGGTGGTTCTCAACCTTCCTAATGCCACCGCCCTTTAAAACAGTTCCTGTGGGTCGCAACCCACAGGTTGAGAAACGCTGCTATAGACTTTCCTATGGAAGAATTTTTTTCATCCCAGATAAAATAGTGTGGTACAGTTTTACCCTGATGTTATTTTATTACTTGCCTTAAAAGGGGAAATCATTTAAAGAATATATACTTGTGTAGTAAGAAGTCATAAGGATAACACTTAATGAATTCTTTTATTTGACTATTGCATAGGTGAAAAATATTCATAGAAATCTCAAGACATTCAAGGGTAGAAATAACACTTAGCATTCATACTTCACAGTGACAGCTTTCAATCTAACCTCAGTTCATAGAGATATTATTTTATGTAATTATTTTAGAAAATGGCAATAAAACTAAAATCTTTCCTTTCAGAAAATACATGTGGATTCCTTATATTTGCTGTGCCCATGAGTTTCCTCTATAATCTTACAAATATGATTTAAATAATCCATTCACTCTTATATTTTTTGGTATTTAGGCTATTTTTCAACAGGTAAAAGGATGTATAAGAGTGATAAAATGTTAACATCACGTTGCAATCAAAATGCAAGTTTTGGGTTTATTTCCCCACAAATCTTCCTAGATAGATGAAGATTTATCTGAACTTACTTCTTTCCTAAAAATGTTCTCTTGCATCACAATTATTATTTAATTTATTTGTGTGAAGTTTTTTGTTGATTGGTTGGTTGGTTTGTTCTATTATGTGGAATGGTCTCTGATATTTTTATTTTTGGCAGTCTTAAAGAAGCTGATCATAACAAATGTTTGAACATCCTTTGAAGATTCACTGGCCATGGCACCAAAAAGCAAATGGACGCATGTGTTGTCTGGATCAGCACGTTCTCCTGACTATTTAACAAAAACCTCCCTGAAAGGTTGATGAGCAATGAGACCTCAACAAAAGAGCAGCTCATTCCCCTGAGAAAATGACGGAAGCCATGCTCCCAAATTGGAAAAAGAAAGGCAGGACATGGGTGATTTGGAGACAGATACAGCCTTCCAGGATAGTCAGGAAGTACTGACATATGGCAACTGAATCAAAGGAGACTGTTAAGTCTCTATTCAATTGTTTGAGCTATAAAGTCTCCAGTTCTTCAGCAATGTGGTACTTTGCCCCTAACTCGGGTGAAATAAAAAGGAAAAAGGTGATGGTAATGGTGGTGAATGAAAGAGCTTTCAGTATGAATGAGAATTCACTGTAGAGTGAATATGAAGGAGGAATTTAGCTTTGGTTTTAATTAAGGGGCATAGATGGATTTTGCCCAAAGTTGTGATTTGGGTTTAGGGAGTTTTTTTCCATGAAGATTTTGAATGCGCACAGATCCTGTACTAATTTAAAGTAGAATAGAGACCCATTTAAACTTAGAGCTAGAGACTAAGTGAAAACATTAAGTGAAGTTTTAACTTACAGTATAGACAATGATAATGACTATCTTACGTAAGAAATTTAGGGTCAGAGCCACAAAGCTCTGGGCTTAGTATTTCTGTATACTTTTGCGAAGAAAAGTCTTTGATAGAGAAAGTAGGTGGAAGCCATTAAGCAGAGAGGCAGAGAAGAGAGTATGAGACCCAGGGGAGCGAGTTTCTAGAAGCACATTTGTTCCAGTCTACTACTTTCCTGTCTCTGGTTCTGGTCACTGCATAGTACCGTCTCTCTCTTCCCCTATCACCAAAAGTCACTCACATCAACTTTTTTGGTACAAGAGACCAGTTTCATAGAAGATGATGTTTTTTGATGCCGTGGTCAGTGAATCTTCAAAGGATATTCAAACATTTGTTACAATGAGGTTCTTTAAGGCTGCCAAAAATAAAAATATCAGAGACCATTTCACATAATGGAACAAACCAACCAACCAACCAACAAAAAACTTCACACAAATAAATTAAATGATAATTGTGACGCAAGAGAAGATTTTTAGGAAAGAAATAAGTTCAGATAAATCTTCATCTATCTAGGAAGATTTGTGGGGAAATAAACCCAAAACTTGCATTTTGATTGCAACATGATGTTAACATTTTATCACTCTTATATATCCTTTTACCTGTTGAAAAGTAGCCTAAATACCAATGTTTCCATCCCTCAATGTTTTCATAGACCGGGTTGGGAGGGTGGGGAGAGGAGGGCTTCTGGATGATTTAAGCACATAGCATTAATTGTGGACTTTATTTCTATTATTACACTGAAGTATATAATATAATAGTTATATGACTCAGCATGATATAGAATCAGTGGTGGCCCTGAGCTAGATCTCTTGCAGTTTACAGTAGGTTTGGGTTCCTATGTGAATCTAACTCCCCCAGAGATCTGACAGGAGGTGGAACTCAGGCAGTGATGCAAGTGATGGGGAACGGCTGTAAATACAGACGAAGCTTTGCTTGCTTGCCTGTGGCTCACCTACTGCTGTGCAGCCATAGTTCCTAACAAGCCAAGGATCAGTACTGGTCCACAGGGATTGGGGTCTTCAGACTGAGATCAGTCTTCATTCCTTTAAACTAAAAGAAGCTCCCCACCCCGATTCCTGTCCTAACACATGACCCATTATGCTTACCTTATGTAAAAGACACACTTGAGTTCTGGGAAATTCCCCAGAAATATTTCTATACTCCCCCAAAGAGAAAGAGAGTAGCAGGGAAGGAAAAAAACAAAAAAAGCTAGGATATGTGTTACATTTGTATTAACATTGAGGCTAGAAATGGAAGCACACCTGATGCCCGGCATTCTTACTAAAATACAAGAATAAGAACACACAAGCTCAGAATGCTGCACTTGTTCAGCACTTTGATTCATCCTTGAGATTTAGTTTCATTTTCAGTAATTTCCTGGGTGAGTGAAATAACATTTCACTCTAGAGTTAAAAGGGGTCGATTTGGGTCTTCTCAGGTGCTTTGGAACTTTCTTGCTGACCAGGATTAGTGCACATGCATCTGAGCGCTGCTCTAGCCACCCAGAACATCATGAAATATGCTTTCCGCTACAATGATATTGCTGGCAGTGCATAACACAAATGGACTGGGTCAGAAATAGCTTGACGCCACCTTTAAATGAATTCTTCTCGATGTATGCTACTTTGGAGAGCACTCCCCAAACTTTCTTCTCTTAAGATTTTTATTATAAGTTTAAATACTGTGTACAGATGCTGTTTACTAACTTGATGCATCCTTATGAGAACCTTATGAAGTGAGTGACTTCTGTGTTGCACATATGTGGAAAGTGAGGCTCAGAGCTTTCACATCTTGTCCCAGGTCTCGAGATGTTAAGGAGCTGAGCTGGGATTCAAACCAGGTGCCTGGACTCCCAAGTCCATCTTTTCCTTTCTTTTGCTTTAGCCCATTTAACCAAAACTGCGTCATTTAGAGTTTGAATTCAGCTGCATATAAAAGAATATCCAACTAGCTGCTGGTTAGACAAAATAGAGCTTTATTTTCCTCCTATGTGACATTAAATTCAGAGCTAAACAATCCGGAGCTGGTGGTGGGGAAGTGTTTTCTGGTTCCCTGCTATGGTCAGGCACATGGAGGCCGTTGTAGTTCCAGCCACCACGACTGTAACCAAGACTGCAGAAAAGTGTTAGACATAAGGGAGAGAGGGGGAACCTACATCAGGAAAGCAGAATACTTTCCAGAAATGACCAGAAATGTGTTTCCCATAATCATCTATAGTCATCTCCTAGAAAAGTAGTTTCTTTTTATAACATTGCTGCCCCTTCTCCCCCCAAAATAGAAATTCTTTCAGTAAAAAGAAAGGAGGAATGGATTTTCTATGAGCACCCAGAGGTAAATGTGTCTCCATAAACATCTATATTTCCACTTAAGAAAATAATAGGATGTTACTTTGGGGGCATATATATATTTTATTTTTTGCAGTTTTTGGCTGGGGCTGGGTTTGAACCCACCACCTCCAGCATATGGGGCCAGCGCCCTACTCCTTTGAGCCACAGGCACTGCCCCCTTTGGGGCATTTTTGTCCCAAAGCATTCTCATCCACCCTATTGAATGTTCCTCAATTTAGAATGTGTGCACATGCTGAGTAACCTGTAGTCACTTTGGGTGACTCTTGCTTGTCAGTTCACATAAAGACTAAGCCAGTTAGAACCCAAGATTTATTGGTTTTAAAGGCTCTCATGTTCCTGAAGTTGCACAGAATCTTACTGGGTAAAGTTACTAAAAAAAGAAAGAAAGTTTCTGGAATGGGAGGAAAAGAGCTGGAAATATATAATTCAACTATTTTTATGTTCTAGAGAATGACAACAGAAGAAAAGGACAATGTCCCAGGCATCCCAATCTTTAGCCTACCAGGTAATGTTTTCTTGCCCTTTTTCTTTAAGTTGGAAGCTTAAGCTAAGCTGTCACGGTAGGTATTTGTTTCCCTGAGAGTTGCTCATCTTACCTGCTGATTCACACTGTTCATCCTCCCACTTGGTAGTTGAAATTAAATGGTTTGTGATGCACAATCTCAGCCTTGGAAGAGAGATTTATACTAAAAGTAGCTTATAATAGCCTCCTCTAGAAATCCCTTCTGCTAAACCATGGAATTTACAGGGGACGTGATGTCCCCAGGTCCTGCTGAACCTCAGAAGGATGTTCACAGAGAACTGAAGCAAAAGCTCTTCAGCCTTCAAGTTGACCGATGCTTCCCAGACTATGCTGACCATGAACGTCTAGACGATGAGAGCACTGACATGGGGACCACAGAGGCAGAATGGGGGAGGACCGGTGAGGAGGAGACTGGACTATGGCAGGGACTAAATGGGATGCCCCATGAGACCGGAGAAAAACCAGGACAGGGTGGTGGCCGTAAGCCCCTGGTAACAAGGCAAGAAGCACAAAGAGTTCAACAATGTCACACACTCTGCTCTCCTGAGAAGACAGTCAGAAGAGAGCATTGGATTTGGAGCCGAGGATGTGACTGATGAGCTTGCTAAGGTATTTTGAGAGGAATGGAGGTGCAAAAAAGGGAAAAATAATTGTGGTAAGTAAAATCTTAGAGAAAAGGGAAATGTAGAGTAAGGACACCAAGGACCCATTAGTTGTGTTTTGAAAGGCTTTTCCATAGTGGGAAGGAGAAAGAGATGATTGGAGTCAGAGAGCCACACAAAGTTGGTGGGAGTGCTTATTAATATCCAAAATCGGGGGCAGTTTTTACTATGAGACAGTAGTTAGCTGACAAAGAGGGAAAAAACTGAATTTACAAGGTGATAGAGCAAGGGCTAGAGGAGACAACACCTTGAATTAATATCACAGACAATGCTTTTCTAGAATGTTCCCATTAAACACACTCCTTTCATTCCCAAATATTGAAAGAAAGCATACATGTACACACGCATACACGGGGGCCTTCACATAAACCGTACGTGTTAGAAAATTCCGTGTATAAAGACAAAATATTACACATAAAATTTAGAGAGGTGATTATTTAGATGATAATATGTGATAAAAATAATACATTTTAGGGTTCCTTTAAATGCTTATCATTTCTCCCCACAATTAAATAGCATATTTGTGGACATTTTTATTCTTTTCCACTTTCCAGATGCACATACCATGAGGGATACAGGTTCTATAGGTATTTAGATTTGTACACATTGAAAGAGGAAAAAGAAATTTTAATTGCCCTCTATCCTCTATTACTTTTCTTTCTTTATTTATTTTCATTTTGGTTTATTAGATTATAACCGCGTACATTACTGCATTTACGGGGAACGATGTGCTGACTCTCTATATAATCTAGAATGATCACATCAAACTGGTCAACATATCATTCACTTCATTTATTCAATTATTGTGTGTAGATATTTATACTCTACTGTTAATATATTTGACATGTATGCTTGCAATACACATGGTAGGTAAGGTCCCACCAATCACCCTCCCTCCACCTGTCTCCCCACCGACCCTCGCCCTCCTCTTCTCTCCTTCTTTCCGGTCTATAATTGTGTTTCATCTTTCATATGAAAGTGTGGATGGTTATATATTGATTTCATAATAGTATTGAGTACATCGGGTACTTTTTTCCCCATTCTTGAGATACTTTACTAAGAAGAATGTGATCCACCTCCATCCACATGAACATAAAAGAGGTGACGTCTCCATCTTGGCTACACAATATTCCACGGTGTGCATATACCACAGTTTGTTAATCCATTCATGGGTTGATGGGCGCTTGGGTTGCGTCCAAGATATATCCAGAAAACCAAAAATAGCTCTACAAAAAAGACATTTGCACAATAATGTTTATTGCAGCTTCTATTACTTTTCTGAAAAACTTAAGGTTAATATCCTGGTTGAGTATACATTAGGAGGTAATGTGACTATTTGCAATGGTTGTTTTTAAGATTTATCCTTTTCTTCAATATTCTGACATTTTGCTACATCTCCAGGTAGCACTGTTTCCTAATTCTTTATGTTTCAGTGTATATGAGGAGCGACTCCTTTGAAAAATGTCAAAGCATTGCATTGCAAAATATCCTTTCTGCCAATTGCTCTTGTGGTGCCTCGATTCTGCTTTTCGTATTACTTTATCTCATCTTTATATGCACCATCTCTATTTTAACACAGGAGTTTGATACGTAGCTTCCGAAAAACTCACTAATGTATTTTTACAGATGTTTAACTTGTCATTTAGCTCTATTTACTACTATTATTTTTAAAGGCTCTATGTTACAATTATAATGCTACTCCCTACCCCCATTTTGTCTATTAGTGTTGCTTTAGGTGCAATGTTGTATCCTTTGCACGTATGTTTTAAATCTGTATTAAGTCTCTTTATTACTTTAGCATCCTCATTTTATTTCTTTGAGCCCTAGAACATGTTTGGTTTGTTTCTTACTTCTTGACCTTAGGAGAGTTTTTATTTATTTTTAATTGCAGATTTAAATTCAGCAAGGATGAGTTTTTCCTTCGTGAGATCCTTAACCAAAATTATGTTAGTTTCAGTTTTTCAGAAAAGGAGGATGGAGACATGAGAAGTTATTTGCCTAAAAGGAAAAAAAAAAGTGTCTCCTGTCTAGATTTGCTCAGAAGCCAGATAAAGAGTCTCTCTACTCTATTCCTTATGCTGATATTAGAGTGATCACGTGAAAATTTAAATTGGATTATGTTTGTCCTCGTCCATTCAGGCTTATATAACCGAATACCTTAGACTGGGTGGCTTATAACAACTGAAATTTATTTCTCACATTTTTGGAGGTTGGGAAACCCAAGATCAAGGCACCAGCAGATTTGGTTTCTGGTAAAGGCCAGCCTCTGGCTCGTAGAGAGTGCCATCTCCCTGTGTCTGCACATGGTAGCAGGGACAGCTGAGCTCTCCCAGGCCTATTTTGTAAGGGCACTAATCCAATTCATGAGGGCTCCACCCTCAGAATCTAACCACCTCCCAAATTTGGGGGAGATACAAACATTCAGATTGTAGCAATGTTACAACACTACATTTTCCTTTAGGAGAAAGTATTATGTCCTTTCCTTTAGAGTCTGGATAGATACTGGATAGTAACTCACCAAATCATTTATTGGTTCTGTACATGCACTAACCTACAATTCTAAACCCATTTGCCTCATGAACTAGTTCTCATCAAGAGAATTATGTTTAAGTGACGAGTGCCTCCTTTAGGTCAAGGCAATAAAGTTCAAACCCAGCCCCAGCCAAAAACTGCAAAAAAAAAAGAAAGAAAAATAAATGAAGTCTATTAAAGAAAAAGAAAAAAAAAGATGTGGAGGGTAATTGGTGGGGCCACACCTACGGTGCATCTTAGAAGGGTACAGGCGAACCTTACTAAATGTAGAATACAAATGTCATCATATAATAACTGAGAAAATGTCAGGATGGCTATGTTAATCAGTTTGATGAAAATAGTTCAGATTGTATATGAAACCAGCACATTGTACCCCTTGATTGCACAATTGTATACAGCTATGATTTAATAATAAAGACAATAAAAAAAGATATAAGAGTATATCTTCTCTTCCCACCCCAAACCCAATGATTACACAAGGCTGAAGCTTTTTCTGCCGTCATCACCACTAAAACATACTGTAATAGGTGTAAACTAGAATAAGTTTTTATTTCACTATGCCACTGAGATCTGGATATTCGTGTAGCCTAGCCTAGACAACTCTAACTAATACACTTGGGCCTAGAAGACCACCTAAGATATGCTTATGCCTACTTCTCCAGGCTCATTGTCCCCTTGTTTATGACAATTGTAGCCCATTGGCATTCTTCCACTTCTTAAACACATTTGCCCTTTGCAACTTTGCACCTTTTGCACATGCTGTTTTTTATTGTTGTTGTTGTTGCTGCAAACACTTTTCCTAGGATTCTTCCTCTAACTTAACCTTCAGTTCTCAGATTTTATGCCAATTCCCTAGGAAGGTATTCCTTGTCTTCCTTCTAAATCATATACTTTTACTGATTTTCTTTTTCATAGAACCCCATTCTTTCATTCATAACAATTTGTTCAATATTAAATGGTTTGTTTGTAAAATGCCTCTCTTACTTTACTAGTCTATAAACAACTATATGGAAAAAAGAACTGCTTTGTTTATTACTATTCAGATGACATAAGATAGGGGTTCAATACATATATACATTTTCATTGATATTTGTTAACAATAAATTTATTTGTGGTTAAATGAATGAACTGCTTCTTTAGCACTCTTGTATTTACTAAGCCCCTAGATTCAGTATACTTCAGTATTGCTGTCACATTATTTTATGAAACGTAAGGTAAAAAGTATTATGACCATGGATAATTTCATTTGGATAATATACATGAAAGTCTTGAAACTGTCCTTATAAAAACCAAATTGTCTGTACCAGTATAAATAACTAAACTATCCAATCCTAAAGACACGCCTACCAATATGTGATAAATGGTGTTAATAGCTTGGTGCCGTATAGTTTTCCCTGGAAAGAGAAAAACAAATATATATATATATCTAACATATAAATACTATGTATATAAAATATATTTCATTATTGTGTATATGCTAATTATTTTATCTCTCACAACAAGAGCAATTCGAAGACAGACCTTTTTTATTTTCTTCATATCCCTAGAAATTAGCAGCATAATGTTTTTTACATAGTAGAAGCTCAATAGGTTTTATAACAAAATAAATGAATGACTAAAGCATGCATTTGCATCTGATTAACAAATGCTCATAGTCATGACCTCTACACAAATCAAAGATAAAAAATAATAAGAAGAAAAATTTAATTTTAGAACCACATTTTATTTAAGAAAAGGCTCCTCTATAGACTCCTGGTAGGATAAAATGATTTAATAGGTAAAAATGTCATGAGCAAAAGAGGTTTCTGAGACTCTGAATCAAGTCCAGGCAAGCATAAATAACAACAAAATGATAATACAGTGTGTGACCTGCTTGATATTCTTATTACTGCTCTGAAAAATTCTGGGACTGGATTTATACTGCAGCCATTCCAAGCCAAATATAGACCTCTTGACAATTGGTTTCAATTTTGAGTGTAATTATATTGTTCATTTAAACATGTAAGACGATGCTGTTTAATCAGAAAACCATTGCTTGCTCAAAATACATATAAGAGCTATTGTGATTTTTCCAATGCCAGATCAGTTGCTTCTGCAAATACAGAAAATATTCAGTGAGACCATTCCCATGTAAACCTGAAGGACTGATTGGACATGTAGAGCCACTCTGGTTTTGGGTGTCTTGAAAACAAAGGAAAAAGTGACAGGTTGAACAAAAGAAAAGAGACATAAGAAAGTTGTCCTGAGAGAGTCCTATCTAGCTTTTGAAGGAAAAGTTCAATTAACACATGTAAGACTTTGGGTGAAAATCTGAAGCCACAAATTGTCAAGAGTTTCAAAGTGTATGTGTGTGTGTGTGTTTAATAATGGCTTACAGGTTAAATACAGCAAATTCCATCTCTCACGAGAACTTGAAACCTCCCACCCAGGTTTACACTCTGGACCTGAAACTGATGGATGGGTGTCAATGCAAGGAGTTAAAATTATTTCTCATTGTAACTGCATTCCTGTCAAGGCTGTGGACATATGAAGGGCACAGACTTGAGAGTTTATGAAAACAAAGACCCAAATCACTTGGGGGAAATCAA
Organism: Perodicticus potto; assembly: GCA_963574655.1. Classification (NCBI taxonomy): domain Eukaryota; kingdom Metazoa; phylum Chordata; class Mammalia; order Primates; family Lorisidae; genus Perodicticus; species Perodicticus potto. Next base: position 38,148 of record CAUYRH010003577.1, read on the forward strand.
ATCTATTGAACAGAGAGAATAGCTGGGGTACCTTGCAGTCTGGCTGATTAGCTTTTTGTAAACAAAACATCTTCAAACTCCTGGTTCAGGCCGTTAGCTAGTCTGGTTCCTGACCTTGTTCCCGTTTCTGGGGTTGGCGGAGACCTCCTTTGGAGACAATCTGACCAAGAGTCACAATAGGGACTCAGACTCCTCCATTCTCTTCGGAGTGATTGTTTCCTGGAGCCTTCAACTTCTGACCCAGTACAGCTTTTAATTCATTATTCATCAATTTTTGTAGTCCACTTAAAAAAAAAATAAAGTGGTAAGGTTGCTGCTCAAATAAGGGAGGGGGGTGGAAAGAGGGGAATGGAGAGAGTGGCATTCTGGAAAAAAAGGACAACTCTGTCAAAACATGACAGCCTATCCAAAGCCTGTTTTATACTATTCATAGAAAATGCCAAATTCTGCAAATAGTAACCACATGTACATTGGCTTCGCAGACTCAATGTTCTGCTGCAAAATGAGACGTTCTTTATTTTAGCGTGTCATCAGAGGCGGCGAAAATATCATTTCTAGACTTGGAGGCTTAACCCTGCGCGCCCTCGGCGGCTGCAAGTTGGCCACGCACGCCCCATAGCGCGAGCTGCGCCCCGGCCCACGCAGGTCTGGCGCGCAGAGGGGAGAGTCGATTCACAAACTGTTACCGGGACATTTTTATTCATAGCCACGAGATCATTACAGCGACAAGCCCACATCTGACGTTTATGATTTCGCCTGCTTTGCCAAAGCAGAAGAAGGGGGAGCGACAGCTTGGGTGGGGGGTACAGGGCGGTAGGGAAGTGGCAGCTCTGGGGGACGCCTGCGAGCTCTGTGGCCAGGGCGGGGACGCTGAGGACCTTTCCCCGTCCCCGCTCCTCCCCGTTCTTTGGATGCATCCAGACTGGCTTATTATTTTAGCTCGAATCTGCTGTGCAGGTGTCCTTTTCGTGTGCCTGGCTGGTCTTCCCCTGCACTAACGTTTAAAAGAGCCCGTGCACACAACGGAACGGGGGTGGGGGGTGTGTGTGAAGGTTTTGTACAGAGCAGACCCGACTCGAGGGCAGGCAGCTGGCGCTACTGCTGGGCCCTCCTCTGGCCCAGGAATGCTTCTAGCACCTTCCCCATGACCACTGGCTCTGAAAGGGCCCCCCGTTTATCTTCTCCTCCTTAACAAATAGCTTCTGTGGCGGCTGCTGTAAATCTCTCTCAGTCTGGAGGCGGGAGCCTTGGGTGTCCGTCCCTTTCTCTCCCAGGGCCGCATGTGCTCCGTCTTGGACAATTATTTCAAAACGTCTGTACTTTGACTCTTGATGAAAAACAAAAGATGCCATGAAGTGCAGGAAACTTCCTCCTTTCCATCCCGTCTGCAGGACACAGGCAGGGGAAAGGGCATTCGCCTGCTCTGTTTCCCAGCCCAGGGGGGATAATAAACGGCCAGGGCTTCTGCCTACAGCTGTCATGACACAGGACTCGACTTATCCTTTTTAATGGCAATAAATAAATGACGGAAGTTTTAGGCACCAGACTAGTGAATTGGTTGTTAAGCCTCAGGCTTTTATCTCCCTGACCCCTCTTTGAACTCAACCTTGGTTCCTAAGTGCAGGGCAAAGTGCGGTGGGAGGAAGGTTTCTTATCGATATGAACAACCCTTCCAGCGCAACAGAAAAGAAATATGATGCCATATGTGTTCTGTGACTCAGGGCCCCGGGGGGATATGGGAGGATTTGTAGGAACAAAGTGAGAAAAGGGCTAAATACCAACTAATATTTCTAGATGGCTTATCCCGTATTTGAGAGCTTGACAGAGTGAAATTAACTAATTCCACTAGTACTTAATGAAGGAGAGGATGGTTATCAGTTGTGTCCAAGGCACTGCTGGAGATACAAGTTTAAAAAGACAACCCTGTTTCAGGAATTTGGCAATCAAAAATCCCAATGCTGACACTAGCCCCGCTAAGGACTTACTGAGCCGTGAATAGGCCAATCACTGTGTTAAAACACTTTACATGCATTATTTGATGTGATCTTCACAATTCTAAAATCATACCCTACTGTTCTCTAATTTCACAGGTGAGGAAGCTGTGATTTAGAGAGGTTCTGTGATTTACCCAAGGTTACATACCTGAAAAATACAGATGCCATTGTAAAACTCCTTCTGTCCAACTCTGTGTTATAACACTTCTGTGAAAAAAAAAGAGTTTAGCACGTGAGGTTCACTAGTTTGATAGATGTTGGTCACATTTCCCGACCAAAATTTCATATGCGTATTCTGGCCATTTTGAAGGTATTTGTGAAGACTATGGGTCCGACTGAGATGAGGAATGTAAATAGTCCATTTCCTCATCTGAAAAATGAGCCAAACAATAGGTTTAGATGCTCTTTGAAGGTCTCTGCTCACTGCCTCTTCCCGCAAGATTTCTAAGCACGTTGTCAAAGCAGGCTTCCCCATACTATCTTCTGCAAGTTGAGTTTTAGAGCAGTTCTGTTCTAATTAGATACCCAGCACCGTTCCAAACAGGAGCAAGGCAGAGAGTAACACCCTTGCTCTTTTGTAGTGGTTTCTGTGGTGGATGACCAGGGAACATCAGTCACCTGGGGGAGGACATGTCCTTGATGCCACAGACCTGTTTCCTGGTTTATTCCTGAAGAGCAAGTAGGCATTTCAGCACTTGTATGTTTGTTTATTTAATGCCCAGGAAAGGCTTGCATGAATGTCAGAGGATTCTTGTCCATGTTCTTGGCTACTTTCCTAGCAGCTGGTCTACCTTCTCCATCAAGATAGACCTGCAGGCTCAGGCTGGGGTTGTCCAGCTGTCTGAAAAAGCACTGCTTTAAGATCATGAAGATGCAATGCTAAGCAGTTTATTCCAAGTTCACAAGGAACACCCTCTAGGCACAAAGACTCAAGTGTTGGGGAGTCTTTGAAAGGAGGGAACACGGCTTAGAAATCATGACCTACCCTTATAGTATACTACATTACCCAGTGGAAAAATCTAGCTGCTATATGCCCCATCTCCAGTTCACTTGTACTCTCTAGCCCAGCAAAATTAACTCCATCATGCCCCATATTCTAACTTCCTAAGTTGATGCTTTTTCTCTTACTGAAGGTTCATGTCTGACTGTCCTCCAGAATATGACCTGAGACCCAGGTCATCTCTTTGCTGGACCAATTCTGTCCACTGTGAATGAAACAGTAATGTTATGATGGGAAGCACTTGAGCTTGAAGTCCACTGCACTTCAGTTTCAGTCCTCAAATCCTGACTCTATAGCTTTGGGTCTTGGTATCTTTGTCAACTTTTCTATCCTCCTAAAATCTCAATTCCCTCAGCTCTCAAAGGTATGGGGAAAATTCAAATCATATACATAGTTAGATAGACATATCTAGATGGGCCTGTGGTTGGTACTCTTCAGTGAACCTTCCTCACTTACAAGCATAATTTGTTTTACTGCACTTCTCTTTTTACAGCTTGAGGGTTTGCTCAACTCTGCGTTGATGAAGTCTACCAGTGCCATTTTTCTAACTGCATGCACTCGCTTTCTGTCTTTGAGTCAGCATTTTTTAGCAATGTGTACTTTTCATTAAGCTAGGTACATTGTTTTCATAGTATAATGCAATTGCACACTTAAAAAGATTACAGCATAATATGAATGTAACTTTTATATGTACTTGGAAGCCAGAACAATTTGTGTGACTAGCTTTCTTGTGATATTCAATTTATTGCAGTGGTCTGGAACCGAACCTGCATTGTCCCAGAGATATGCCTGTATGTATAGACCTTGAAGATGCACTTCCTTATATTCTCCATTTCTTCTATGATGGAGATACAGAACCCTTATCTTCTATACCGCTTATTATAGGAATCAGGCATTTAATAAACAAATACTTCACTGAAGAACAGGATGAAAGAGTTAACTAAGAAAGCTCTTCACAGACGCATGTCCAGTTTGAAATGATGTGCCAGGGCATGACCTTTTGGGGAGACACGTTAGAAGTCTGAAGTTTCTCTTATGCAGGGAAAGTAAAGTTTCTTCACATTTCTTCTTCTTCCTATAGCAAAAATAATACAGTTAATTTGTATGGAAACTTTTCTTTTGAAAAGCTTCAATGCATAATTACTAGTGAAATAAGTTCTCTGGGAATTAAGCAGGGTCCAGAAGTGTGAAAGTATTTATTTGAAGGGTTTAAGCCCTCAGCCCCACCCCAAGGTGGGTGTTTGTCGTGTAGGATTGGTCTAAGCAAGTCAGCTAAAGGTTTGAAGTGAGTCCAGAAGAGCTGAACCATGTTGGGAACACAAACCCAAGCTGTGAATGTAACCTAGACAAGCTCAGAGGACTTCAATTCTGGTCCATTTTCAAGACTCCAGAGGAACAAAGGTCACTGTAATTTATTATCAGCAAGAATATAAATGTCTAATAAAAATTACTTGATTATGGCCATTTTCATTTCAAGTTTTAAACAAATGCCTAAACAGAGAGTTTTAGATTCTTTACTTTGAACATATTCCCCCATTTTCCTGGCAATGTATTTCTATGTTTCCTCGAAAAGCCATTCAAGAGTATTTTAAGTAACATTTTAAAGCCTCCCCTCTGTTTTTAAGGAAAAAAAAATCACAAAGTTGTGAGGAGAAATGAGATTGCTTTCTGGCTCCTGTAAAAATTGGGGATGATGTTTAACAACAGAAACCAAAAGGAAGAGCTTGATCTAAATTCTTCACAGCCATGTCAACAGCCAAACTCCTGGGGACTTTGTCCTTGCTGTACCAATGAGGCAGCAGCAGGTGAAGCTACTGAATGGGCTTTTTGGAACCTTCTGGCAATTTGCCGCTAGCAAAGATCTGTAGAGTGAGTGACAACGAGGCTACCACAACATCGTCATGAAGCAGGGGACATTTTTCCTAGCCCCGACTGGGCTTAGTAAAATAGGAGGGGAGTTATGATGTCATAACTAGTTACGTTATAGTTATGTAACTATAACTAGTTATGTTATCGGTCTCCCAACCCTAGTTTTCATTGTCACCTTTTGCTTCTGCCAAAGTCCTTCTCAGAATGCTGGTGTAAGGAAAGTAAAATTTATACTCGCATGGCCTTAAAACGCTGACGTTCCATGTTTACAGGGATTGTTTACTCAGAAAATTAATCAGTTATGGTTTTAAATTTTAATTAAAGAATGTTTTCCGGTGTGATTGCAACCCAGCCAAAAGCCCATAAAATATATATTTGACTGCCATTGTGTGTTGTCTTTGGATGGAGACACAGGCTTGAGATCAATCATGCATGATATTTTTGTGAACTGTTCTTTTAACAGAACAACCTTCACATAAATTAGGTTGATTAAATAATATCCATCAAAATAAAAGTCATTCTGAGAAACTGCTGGCTGGAATTTCCTTTTTCTTTCTAATCAGTAATGAAATACTTTGTACTTGTTCTGTAAATAATAATTTGGGAGGGGGGTAAGCAGACACTCAGTTGAGCAATAGGCTTCTCTTTGCCAATGAACCAGAAGTAACTTCACAGGAAGTTACACATTTCACTCACATTTTGGTCAAGGGAGAGTTATTGGTTCAGTGAACATTGGCATAGTGGAAATATTTTGATTCCAGATGGTGATGCATGCTAGGGGTATTTTTTGAACTTTATCTTGTGTTTTTCCACTTCTATTTCTTCCTTTACCTTACTTTATGTCTCTGACTACAAAAAGAAAAAGACTCACAAAAAAGGGATAAAAAAAGAAGTACATGAATGGGTTTTAAAAATTCCTCTCAATTATTACTAACAAATTTCTTTATTTTTGTTGGGCGTTGCCTGTGGCTCAAAGGGATAGGGCACCGGCCCCATATGCCGGAGGTGATGGGTTCAAACCCAACCCTGGCCAAAAAAACTGCAAAAATATATATATATATATATACATTCTTTATTTTTGTCAATGCAGTGACTAAAATCATTTAGATATTTATTTGTATAAGCCTTTGTAAAATGTCAAACAACATATCAAATGTGCATAATCCTTGTCCACTGAGGGCTCAAAATCTAGTGGTAAATCAACTGATAAGAATTGTTATAATATCTTAAATTAAAAGGATATACACTAGCAGATCAAATTTGCAGGAGGTTGAGAAAGTAAATGAATTTATTGCAGAATAATTATATTAAAAAACCCGAATGTGTGATATTACATGTTGTTATACCTTTTGTGTGTGTGTGTGTGTGTGTAAACATAGGATTATGTTTTCCATCTTATTTCAATACTTAAAACTGTATGTCAGGAGAAGAACCTTAGAAAATGCTTAACAAAGAACATAATAAAATCCTTAAGAAAGGACATAAACTTTAAAGTAAAGCTTATTTTTTTTATTTTTATTAAATTGTAATTGTGTACATTGGTGCAATCATGGGGCACAATGTGCTGACTTCATATACAATCTGAAATATTTTCATTGAACTATTTAACATAGACTTCATGGCCTTTTAATCACTATATGATATCTTGTATATTGTGTGATGATTTTTTTTCTTCATTTAACAATGAATACTAGAGCTCTTTTCAGGTCAGAACATAACAGCACAATCACATCATTTTTTACTACAACCTAGAATGCCATGGCTATTTGATTTGTTTTTAATTGTGTCTTCTGGCAACCATGCTTTAGTGAACATATTTGTATTCTTTTGAGTTTTTGTGAAATTATACTATTTGTATATTCTGCAGGCTAAATTGCTAGAATTAGAATTGGTAAGTCAAATATTATAAAAATTTATTTTATCATATTTATTTCCATTTTTGACGAAGTGACATATGCATATACTTTTAAAAATAACAACCGCTGAATGGCTATTATTGGCACATACTAGTTTCTCGCCTAACCACCTCTTAATATCCCGTTCCTCTTCCCAGAAGTATCCACCCTCACATTTTGTAGGTCTTTTCTCTGGCATTCACCTTTGTATTTTTTTTTTTAAACAAGTGAACAGTTTATTAAGAATTCAACAAAGGTACAATGTGATACAGTACAAGCAAGACACTCAAGATAGGTAGAATAGTACTACTCACACAAAAACTTAAATTTCACCTCAAAAAAAATCACAAGACAAAAGAGAAAGCAGAAAGCTGAATCTTTTAATAAGTCTAATGTTAGATC
>CAUYRH010003582.1:0-20932 GCA_963574655.1 Perodicticus potto
AATTGCTAAGTCATGGAAGAAGCCCAAGAGCCCAACGATACACGAATGGATTAATAAACTTTGGTACATGTATACCATGGAATATTATGCAGCCTTAAAGAAAGATGGTGACTTTTCCTCTTTCATATTTACATGGATGGAGCTGGAACATGTTATCCTTACCAAAGTATCTCTAGAATGGAAGAAAAAGTATCCAATGTATACACCCCTAATATGAAGCAAATTTATATCTTTCAAGCGAAGGCTACAACCCATTTATTGCACAATAAGATGAGGAAAGGGGAGATGGTGGGGGGAGAGAGGATAAAGGGTGAGGTCATATTTGTGGTGCATATTTGAAGGGTCAGGAGAAAACTTTTAAATACAGATCAAAAATGTTTTCACATAGTAAATGAGAAAATATCATGAATGTTATATCAATCAGGTTGATAAAAATATCTCCGATTGTATGTGAAGCCCGTACACTGTACCCCATGACTGAATTATTGTACACAGCTATGACTCAATAAAAAAAAAAAAAACTTAATCCCCAGTGTGCAAGGATTGAGAGGTGAGGATTTTAAAAGGTCATTGAATCATGAGGTCAAAGCCCTCAGGAATTCCTGAGTTATCTTGGAAGTGGGACTGGTAGCCTTATAAGAGGAGGAAGAGAGCCTGAGCTAGCATTCTCAGCCCCCTCACTATGTGCTGTCCCGTATCATCTCAGGACTCTGCAGAGAGTCATCATCAACCAGGCTCTCACCATATGCAGTTCCTGGACCTTGGCCTTCTCAGCTTCCATAATTGTAAGAAATAAATTCCTTTCCTTTTAAAATTACCCAGTTTCAGGTATTCTGCTATAAGTAACATAAAATGAACTGAAACAAGAGAGTCATTGAGAATAGCCTCTCCTAAGGTAGTTAACCCCACTATTTGATGAAAAATTGGTTCAAGACCATTTTATTTGGAAGTTTTAGAAAGAAAAGCATTCTGACCAACAGGCAAACAATAAAAAAGGAATCCCAGTGCCAGCTGGTCCTTGGAAAATGACTTTAAGCTGAGTGCTAAGCCTGAATCCTCAGAACCCAAATCATGAACCATTCTACTATGAGCATTGGATAAGCATAGCCAAGTAGTCTGTGTAAGACCTGTCTTTGTCTGTGGCACCATTTGGCAGTAGGAAGCCCATGGATAATTTTTATTTTTCCACAAGAGAATGGCAGGCTAACCCTCTTTGACATTGTGTAAGTAGATTATAACTGTAAATCCTTGTGATTCTTAGCTATTTCCAGAGGTCTTCCTGTCAATAATAAAAGTGGGGGCTCAAAGTGGCTAATTCAAAATATAATATTCATCACTGTATCCATATTACTCATAACATGAGTAGTTTTTGTGAGATTATCATAAAAAGTTGCTCTCCTACTTTTGCATCTTTAAAAAAATATTTTAACTTACACAAGAAATTCTATAGCATCTCTAAAGTTCAGTACAGAACGTTAGCCTTACAAGAGTTAGCTATGAGAAATACTTAACTTTCTAAGGTAAAAAATATATAATTACATGCAGTACCATGATGACTATAATGGTATTCTATTTTTTAGTTTCTGTGATTATTTCAGCAAGGGGTGGGTCTGTACTTCCTTCTAATGAAAAAACTGCTAAAAACTTACTGTTCAGATCTTGATCTAATGAGCAAAAAGCTACCTTTGCGGACACATTTCATCACATTTCACTTATATGTAGAGAAATGACTTCATTGAGTATCATAGGATTAGTGGAAACCAGGATTCAATGATACTTTATATAATCTTAATTTAGGGAAAAAATTGCAAAAATAGCAAAAAAGTAAGACTCTTTTAAAATAAGGCTCTAATCAATAAAATAAGCATCAATAGATTAGGTTCTTAAGAAAATGTAAATCATCTTTCCAATATTTACCCTCTCCTTAACTCTTGCTTATTACTTTTAAATGTTTTTCTCTTCCCTTCACCTTTCCCCTGACCTTCAGTATCTGTCCATTCACCTATTTGCCATGAATGCTTAGCTGACAGAAAGCATAAATTTAATGGGTCCAAAGACAACTCTCAATTTTACCCCTGCCCACACTAAGTCAGTTTCATGAACAATCTCGTCCGGGGCCCCTGTGTGCCTGTCCTAAGACCTGAGTCACCCCTCGCCTTTGTGGTGGAAATCTCCCACCACAGGACTATCCCCTGTATCATGTCTGTCACTTGGTTACTTCCATGTGACCCTGTGTTAACCCTAAAAACATTCAAGTGAAATTTGAATTATTTAGTGAAAAGAAAGAAGAGTCCTCTTCCAGTAACAAGAAGATTATTTCCCACTTTCAGGACCAAAGGCAAGTTCAAAAGTCTCTTTCTCCTATAAATTCTATCAAACTGCTTCAGCTAAATCCAGGCAAAATTACCTGCCAGTATGATACGTGCAGTGGATGTGTACACTTCCTGATAGCTATAACAAATTGCCACAAAATAGATATCTTAAACAATAACATATATTCTCTCACAGTCGTGTAGGCTAAAAGGCTAAGATCAGTTTTATGGGGCAAACACCAAGGTGTCACCGGGCCATGCTTTCTTTGGACGCAATGGCAGGGCTAGGCGTAAAGATGAAATGTGGCCCAAGGGTGAAATGCACCCCGCTAGTTTCTTAACTGCAGCCTTTTCACTGAATCCAAATTTTGTAGAACAAAACCTTTTATTAAAACAGTGCAGCAGAGAAAGTTGAAATTTTTCTTGCCTCTTTTGTTGCTTAAAAAAGAATATTGAAATCAAGAAGGTCACAGTTTCCTTACCGCGAGGAGGAGAGTCTGTTCCTGCCTGCTCCAGTCTCTGGTGGTTGCGGGCATTCCTTGGCTTTTGAATGCTTCGCTCCAGACTCTGCCTCTGTGGTTACCTTGCTTTCTCTTCTTCTGTGTCAGATCTCCCTGGAGAGGAAAGAGTTCTCTCTACTCTTTGATAAGGATACCTGTGGTTGCATCTTGGACTCACTCAGATAACTTTCCCATCTCAAAATCCTTACTTTATCATACCCACAAAGCCCCTTTTTTTTGCCATGGAAGATAACATTTCTCTGTTCCAGGAGATAGGATGTGAATACCTTTGGGGAGAGAGCATTATTCAGCCTACCAAAATCATACAGTAAATATTTCAGAGAATGGTTTTAAATGTATCACTGATTGGATGACAAGACATAGGACTGTACCATAAATCCAACCCCAACCATTTCTCTGCACATTTAGAAGCTGAACTTATAAGATCTTCCCAAAGCTGAGTAAGATCCTTATAATTTTTCTCACCCTGTCATCACTATTTATTACCTACAACACAGTTACAAAGGATCAGTGCTTATATTAATTCTTACAAATAATTTATTCTTTTAGGTTATTCAAAGACTTGTCATTGAAGGCATACATATTGACAGTTTTACTCAATGAGTTAAAAATCATGTCCATTTTGTCTGTCCAAAAAATGTCTCAAAATTGATCATTCTTGATTTTCTTCTGTTTTTAGAAAGGAGAATAGTACTCCAGACATGGTTTTTATATCACTTTTCCTGTATGTTATGCAGAAAACCATAGTTATTTATTTGTATTTCTAATTCCTTTATAGCCAGAATTTTCAAATGGTTACTTTTGAAACAAAGATACGATATCTCTGAAATAAGGCTCTTTTTATTTTTCACCTGACCATTAAGTTTATTGTCACGGAGTGAGAAAGTTCAGTGTAGTGGAAAGCTCCCAGAATTTGTAATCTTAGAATTGTAGTTTCCATTCTGACAGTGCCCTTATCTCAGGTCAAGTTCCTCATCAGCAGAATGGAATTTGGTATGATAAAACCCACATAGCTATGTTGTTAAGAGAGTTAAAAGAAACGAGTATATTTTGTGAACTATAAAATTTTATTCACGTTATAATTATGATTATCTTTGTGCTGCTTTTTATAGATGTTTTTGAAACAGGAGCTTACTTCATTAATTTCTACTTAATCATTCATTTTATATGTACAGACCCTCTTTGTGCTAGGGACACAACAGCAAATAAAATCAACCAACTCATTGCCTTAATGGCAATTACATTGTAGTAGAGAACATTAAGCTCTAAAGTCCCCTCTTTAGAGGATATTGCTAAGACATTTGCTGTTGGAAATGTCTGTTCTATTCTGGCTTATGGAGAAGTCATATGTGCACTTTTTTTTTCATTCGCTCAACAAATCATTGTGCATCTATATGTATCAGCATTGCGATAGGTGCACATGTAAAAATCATAGTCTCTTTCCTTAAGTAGCTTAATCCTATAGGAGGCAGTAAGAGGGACATCTGAAGTAGGAAGTCTTCTCAGAGGTGATAAATGAAACACCGAAGCTGGATCTTGAATGATTAACAGGATTGTGAGCAAGAGGTCAGACACTCTCACAGATAACTGTGAAGATCAACAGTTAGTGTGGACATTTGAGCAGCATCAGGTGAGAACGTTGTGGTATGTACTATCCAATTTCAAGGTATTCAAATGATACCCTCTAAATTTTAGATAAACTCTCTTTCCTATTCTCCCCCCAAATAAAATACACCTGTTCCTTAGTGTTCATGGGGAATTGATTCCATGACCCCTGCAGATAGCAAAATCCACAGATGCTTAAGTCATTTATAAAAATCGTATAGTATTTGCATATAACCTACACACATCCATTTGCATATACTTTAAATCATCTTTAGTTTACTTATAATACATAACATAACGCCCACACACCATTTGGCATTTGGATTTAACATTAATGCTCAGTACAGGGCAAGTTCAAGTTTTGCTTTTTGGAACATTGTGGAACTGTTTTTTCTGAATATTTTTGATCTATGTTTGGTTAAATCCACAGATGCAAAACTGGTGGATACGGAGGGGCAAATGTACTTAGCAGTCTCATTTTTAAATTCCTTATTATTAGTATTTGATGTGCCAAAGAAATGCCTTCTTTATATTCTAACTGGAGGACTAAATGGGGAGTAAACAAATTCTCAACTGGCTAGGTTAGAAAGGCTTTATTGTATTTATTTATTTATTAAATCATGGTTGTGTACATAAATGCAATTGTGGGGTACAATGTGCTTATTTTAAGTACAATTTGAAATATTTTCATCCAACTGGTTGAAATGCTTTATTGAAATTATCTTTGCTTGGTAAGACCAGGCGATTTTTTCACTGCAGAACTGTCCTTGACATCTGTCTTGATACGTGCTTCTGAGTGACACTACTGGCCTATAGTGTCTTATAATTTACCTGACTAATAATAGAAACCAACTCAGGCAGACCTAAGAATGCTGATGGGGACTAATTCAGTTGTGAGTTCTGCCAGTAGTAGGGACTGGGACTCAAACCAGTCAATTCCAGGGTGATTCACTGATCAGGTATTTTTCATTTCCAATTTAGTCAATTTACTCTTGGAAACTTGCAGATTAGCCTCATATCCTTGGTGCTAAATCACTAATTAGGCTAAATATTCATTTGGGTAAAATATAGGGTGGCCATAAAGTTCATGTGCACTTTAAATAGTTACTTTACAGCCACCCTGTCTTATCTTTGTGCATTAGCCCCAATCTTATTTTAGAATACTTTTTAAATCATTTCACAATTCATCTTGAACTAGACATATCTTTGATCGTTCGAAAAGCCAGCTATTGTAAAATTTTCTGTACAGTAACTAAATTTCTATATGAAAAAAAACTTATCTTGTATTATATCTGGATTTTATGTTCTATTGTTGATTCCCAGATTAAAATATTTTTTATGATGGTGTGTGGTTCTATCACTCTTTCATGAGCAGTTTATGTCATATTGAGGATTCTCGAGACTGGTGTTGGTAGGAATCTGACAGTTTTATTTGCTTGCTCACAAAGGGGCATTATCTCTGTCTTTATGAGAACATGGGTGGTGATTACCCAGTGGTTTGCTGACTGAATGTAAAACATGCCTTTCTCCTGACTTCTGGCTTTTGTGAAGGTGTCATCCTTTGATTCAAACTTGAAGGGCTATACTGGGGTAGTTAAACTTGGCAATGAATCCTGGAATAAATTATTAACCCCATAAAGTGTTCAATAAGGGTTCTATTACAAGACACCCCCCCGCCCCCATAGAGATGACTGTTATCCCTTCATTTTGAGCATTAAGAATGGTCTCAGTTACTCAGGTGATTTATTGTGAAGAGAATTGGTTCTTAGTCCTCCCCTACCACCTCTCTGCTATCATCAACAGACCTGACACCTCACATTTTACTGATACAATTTTTCCCATCCAGACACCCTGAAATCACTGTGGTTAGGTTTCTTTTTAAACTGAGTGCATTCTTTCCCCAAGGTGATTGAAAATTTCCCTCTTATTAAAAAGAAAAAAATAAAATAAAATTTCCCTCTTATTGCCATTGTACACCAAGAACTATGGTGCCAGAGCAGAGGGCGCAAAAACAAACAAAAAAAAAAAGAGTAACAATGCAGAACATACGTATTTGAGAGCCAGATAGATAGTTACCAAGCCTGATAGATAGTTCCAGCTTTCAGAGAAAACAGACTTCGGTAAGAATCATCTGATGAAGAGGCAACCCTGAAAGTCTGTATTCCCACCAACTAAGAGTCAGCACAGTGCCAAGTAATAAGGACACTGAAGAATCAGATAGTTATGCCAAGGTGGGACAAATCTGACCAACAGGAACATAGGATACGTAGAAGGGGGCTCAAACTCACTGAGAACAGTTCTTTTAGGCCCACTAGTTAATGGTTATCATCACCCGTGCTCTGGGGATAAACTGGAAATTTGTAGCAGATCTTACCATACATACATCCTCTATTTTTCTGTATATGGGTATCTTAGTTTCCATTTGATGCTTTAACAAATTATCACAAACTTGGTGGCTTAAAATAACAAGAATTTATTACCCAAGTTCTGGACACTTAACGTGCCAGGCTTTCTTCCTTTGGAAGCTGTGGGGAAGACTCCATTACCTTACCTGTTCCAACTTCCAGGGGCTGCCCATTTCATCCACTGTTCACATCTTCTCTGACCTGACCCTCTTGGGTCTCTCCTATATGAACTATATGAACCCTTGTAATTACATTGGGTGCACCCAGCTGATGCACGATAATTTTTCCACATCAAGACCCTTAGGCCAGGTTTGGTGGCTAACGCCTATGATCCCACTCTGGGAGACTGAGGCGGGTGGATTGCTTTTGCTCAGGAGTTCAAGACCCAGCCTGAGCAATAGCAAGACTCCATCTCTACTAAAAAATAAAAATCACTACCCGGGCATTGTGGTGAATGCCTGTAGTCCCAGATACTCAGGAGGCAGAGGCAAGAGGATTGCTAAACCCAAGAGCTTGAAGTTGCTGTGAGCTATGATGATGCCATAGCATTCTGTTGAGGGTAACAGAATGAGATTCTGTCTCCAGAAAAAAAAAAAAAAAAGAAAGAAAAAAGAGAAAAAGATCCTTAACATAGTTATATCTGCAAAGTGCCTTGTACCAAGTAAGGTAACAAACTCACGGGACTAGACTAGATATCCAAGGACTAAAATGTGGATATTTTTAAGGGGCCCAAAACAGTGGGGGTAAACTCTTAATGCTTCTTTTCATGGGCCAAGTGTCAGGGAATAGTCCACCAATCCTCCGATCCTCTGTGTCTTCTTCACAGGTTCATGGGTCTCTACCTGAGTCAGAGTCACTTGTGGTGCCCAGGAGTCACATGTGAGCAATCAACGTCCTATACAAAATTGTCTTTGTGAGAGTTTTTTTATCTACAGTCTGTGTGTGGTACGTATTGTACAATATATTCCTTCATTCAAGTCACTGCTTTAAATTTTGGAAAGGATAGTGCCAAGGACAGAGCCATTTTCTAGTAAAATGAAGATCTTCCTTCTTAAACATTCAACAGAAAATGTTAGACAACAGTGATTAATTCACTTACTAATCCATGAAGTATTTTCTTATTTTATCCTAAATAATATAAAAAGATTATCAGACTCTTCACTGAAATCAAGAGGTGTTAACTACTCTTTTATTAATTACCAACCACTATTTTTAAATGATATGAAATCAATATGGCTTTATTCATTCTTGGTGAATGTACAGGTGTCCTGAAAGTCATTGTACACAGGGAACATGGGAAACTGTAGCTAAATGTACCTTCTTTTACAAAATATTCATTACAAAATTTTACAAAGAGGTGACCAACACAGAGACTATTTTGTAAATATTTTGTATCTTGATTTCTAGTGATCACCACATTATTTTCTAAAGGTTCACCAGACTTCAATTTCAAACTCCAGTAACCAATGATAAGAATTAAAATTAACTTGTTTGGTTCCTGCTTTCGGGCATTACCATATCTCCCTTTAAGAAATGGAATAGTACATATAAGGCTTGTGTTTTTCTGTGCCTCTTTTAGAAACCATGAACTTATAGCTTCTTCTCATTGTACATAGTTAAAATAATTATTTTTGTCATCTTTTTCTCTCTAATGCTTACCTCATTCACCTCACCTGTACTTTAATCTTGGCATTTTTCTTTATTCTTGTCATTCTTTTATATTCATGTTTCATTATATGTCTCTCTTTATATCTTTGGGAAAGTCTTTTACGAACTTGGACTTAGAATGGAATACCTAAGCAACCACATTATTTTCCTTAAATGTTTTTCTTTTAGCCTTTATTATTGAACTTTTCAAAATTTTTATATAGTCAGAGTTACATTTTTAGAACTTTCTACCCTTCATCATCTATTTATCTTTCAGAGTTCCAAGGAAACTTTAACAATTGCCTGTTAAAGTCTACAGTACATGAATAACTAAGCCCAGTGTTCATTTTCTTTAGTATTACTCATTGACTGTTACATTAATAATCATTTTTTTCTTCTTAATTAAAATACAGTCCAGGATGATATTTTCCGACATTGATCTCTTTCTCCATAATAAAGGGCTCATCAAGAGTTTATCACACCCCCTTTCAAACAAATTAGACTTCCAACAGATTTCAAGAGGGTCTCCTTCAAGTTGAACATCTATCTTTATAATCCACCATAGGGAAGTACATTTTGTTTGTTGAGAAACATCGCACAATATCATCACAACTTAACTCTCTATGTCATCCAACTGCCCTCTGCCATACTTAGAACCTCAAGTTCACAAATTTGCGTATGGTTGGTATATGTTTTTCTGAGATGAACTTCTTTCCAATTCTTCTTTTTGATCTGTTTTTAGTTGCCATCTTCCTGTGCAAAATCCAATAACATAGTTCTTAGTGGTGCTTAAAACTGTGTTACTCTTTGACAACATTTTGAGTTCCCTTTTACTCATTTTCTATGGGCTCTTTATGAATCAATCAAAGGCCCACATGTCTCTCAAGATCAGTTTTCATGTTGTTTTCACTTGATAATACCTGTTCATGATAAAAATTTCTAGAAAAAGTTACCACTGTATACAGCTGATGTCAAACAGAATTTATATCCCAAAGGCTACCAGTGAAAACTGGGCACATTCTGACACATAAACACGGTAAAATACCGTGGCTAAGTCAAATAATGAGTATGTGGATGATATCGATACATAAAAAATAACTACTGCCCTGTATATGGAAAAATCTTATAAGAAAAAGACTACCACACTGATTTCAACTATCGAAAATAAACACATATAAATTAACAACTATTGGAAGATGGTTTGAAGAATGGAAATAGTTGTTGCATCTTCAATAGCAGTTTAGGGAATCAAGACATGAAGATTTTAAAACTGCAACCAAATAACTAAAAAGTTCATATTATATGTATATGTGTACATAAAGACAACTTATCCAATTGATAAGTATCATTATTAGTGAGCCAGATGAAATAACTGAATCTCTGGGATTTTTGTAAAGTACATTGAAACCAGAGGAAAGGAAAAAAATAACTCATTTTCTGTTTTTAGCATCTTCAATATCTATCCGAAATATCAAATATTTTAAGTGGGGCTTTCATGAACTCCCAGGTTTCTCAAAATTAAGTCAAAACTAACCTGCATCAGAATCACCTAGTATTTTCTTTAAAAATGCAGTTTTCTGGTCCTAACCAAGGTCTGCTCCAATCATAAATGCTGGAGCGCAAAGGCTGACCCTCTGCCTCCATTGACAATCACCTCAGCTAGCTCAAAGAAACCCTAAATTATAAGAACCATCATATTATTATGAAAGTTTTAAAAAGATCCCCAAATCCCAAAATCTTAAGCAAAAGAGGCTTAAGATTGGCTATCATCAGATTTTTCAAGACTCACAAAAGGTTGATAGAATCAGGGGAAATTTTGAATACCTTCCCCATGAGCATACTTGCCCAGAATTGATACAGACCAATACAATAAGTTTTGGATGACCTATCATGCTTTGGGAAATGAAAAATGAACCCCATCTCCAACATTTTTTTCAATAGCTACAATTTTCAAGGTATATTTGGCAAATAATCTTTTTCTACTTTTTGGCTCAAATAAGGTTTGCTCATGGAATGAATAAATCTGAAAGACCTTTTTGCTACACAAACTGATCAAACTCATAATTTGGTATTAACAAGCCTGATTTTCTATAATAATAGGCCCTGATGTTTAACAATGTAAGATGTGAGTTGTGTCTACAGTCCTTACAACAGATGTAAAAATCTTTCTCTAACAGGTATTTTTGAATATAGAAGTCATGCAGAGAAATCAGCCAAATGCTATATAGAAATTAGGCAGTAACTTGTGTCAATGAAAACATCAAAAGAGCTTGTCTGTCAATAATGGCAGTTCTTAGATGACAAATGTCTTTGGCATAGCTATGTCTCTTGCAATGGAAATGATCTAAGTTATACTGAGATCATGGACTTAAAACTTGATAATGATACTGTAAGGGGAATAACCTTGTGGAGAGAAAGTGATTTTCATTTTGAAAGCCAAAAGATGATTATGGTAGATTGAAAAAATCGAACTGTAAAATTTTGCAGCTCTTACCATCAAGTCATAAACTATTCTCCCATTTGCTGGATCTGAGGAATCTAATAACTTGCTTTGACGGGCAGAATGTAGCAAATCCACCTCTGCCATTGCCATGTGGAAAAGCCACTTGGCTAGGAGGGGAAGTAGGTATGGAGGATAAAGTGAGGATGGTTAGTGGGTATAAAAATATAGTTAGATAGCTAGATAAAATGAACAATATTCAATAGCACAAGAAAGCATAGTCAATGATAAGTTAGAGTATACTTTTTTTTTATTTCCGATTAATATGTGGGTACAGATGATTAGGTTACCTTATTTGCATTTATTAGGTGAAGTCCAAGCTATAGTTGTGACCCTTACCCAGGAGTTGTGCCATAAACCCTTACATTGTGCCTGTTAGGTGAGAGCACACCAATCGCCCTCCCTTCTCTTCCCTCTACCCCCAACTTGAGTTTAATTGTGCTTTTCTCTTCTAACATATATTTGTTTGTTTACTGGTTTCATATTAGTATTGACTACATTGTATACTTGCTTTCCCATTATCATGATGTTTTACTAAGGAGAATGTTCTCCAACTCTACCCAGGTTAATACAAAAGATGTAAAGTCTCCATCTTTTTATGGCTAAATGGTATATATATATTACCATTTATATTAATGGTATACATGTTATTAATAATTAATATATATTAATAAGCTCTATGAAGATATATTATATATTATATTATAATATATTACATTAATATATTATTTATATAAATTATACATATATATGTTAATAGAGCTTATTAAACCATTCATGGGTAGCTGGGCACTGGGGTTGATTCCACATCTTGGTGATTGTAAATTGAGCTGCAATAAATAATCTAGTGCAAATGTCCTTATGATAAAATTACTTTTTTTCATAGATACCTATTAATGGGATTGCAGGATCAAATGGAAGGTCTACTTTTAGTTCTTTGAGGATTCTCCATACTTCTTTCCTTAGAGGCTGTATTAATTTGCAGTCCCACCAACAGTGTAAAAGTGTTCCCTCTCTCCACACCCTCATCAGCATCTGCAGCTTTGGGACTTCCTGACGTGGGCTATTCTCACTGGGATTAGGTGATATCTCAGGTGGTTTTGATTAGTATTTCTCTGATAATTAGGAATAATAAGCAGTTTTCCCTGTGTTTGTTGACCATTTGTCTGACCTCTTCAGAGAAGGTTCTGTTCATATCTCTTGCCCAGTCATAAATGGGATTGTTTGCTTTTCTCCTTTTGTTGATTGAGTTTTCTGTAGATTCTAGTTATCAGCCCTTTGACAGATTCATAACATGCAAATATCTTTTCCCATTCTGGAGGTTGTCTGTTTGCTTTAATTGTTGTGCCCTCAGTTGTGCAGAAGCTCCTTCACAGGATAGGTCCCCTTTGTTTATTTATGTTGTGATTTCCAATACAATCTGCTTCATAAACTCTTTCCCCAGGCTAATATTATCAATAGTTTTTCTCTTGACTGTCTTTCTTATTTTATGCCTTAAATTTAAATCTTTTATCCTTTGTGAGTTAATCTTTGTGAGTGGTGAGAGATGCAGGCCCAGTCTAGCCTTTTACATGTGGTTATCCACAGTCTTTCAGCACCATTTATTGAATAGGGATTCTTTTTCCCCACTGTATGCTTTTGTTTGGTTTGTTGAAGATCAGATGGTGATTTGAGGCTGGTTTCATCTCTAGGTTTTCTATTCTATTCCATAGCTCTCTTTCTATACTTTGTACCAATACTGTACTGTTTTGATCACTGTGGACTTGTAGTATAACCTAAAGTCTAGTAAAGTGATGCCTCCAAATTTATTTTTATTGCTAAGAAGTACCTCGGCTACATGGGCTTTTTTCTGGTTCTATATAAAACAAAGAACTATTTTTTTTTAGTTCTTTAAAGTATGATATTGGTATTTTAATGGGGATTGCATTAAATCTGTAGATAGCTTTGGGTAGTATAGACATTTTAACAATTTTGATTCTTCCCAGCCAAGAGCATGGTATGTTCTTCCATATGTTAATGTCTTCTGCCATTTCTTTTCTCAGGGTTTCATAATTCTCTCTGTAGAGATCCTTCACTTCACTTCCTTTGTTAGATATATTCCCAGGTATTTCATTTTCTTTGAAGCTACTGTGAAGGGAATTATGTCTTTGATTTTTCTTCTCAACTTGGCTGTTATTGTATATACAAAGGTTATTTTATTCCTTGATCACATCCAGGAGTTTTGTGGTTGAGTCTCTGGGGGTTTTAAGTATAAAATAAGATCTTCAGCAAAGAGTGAGTTTGACTTCTTCTCCCCCCATTTCAATGCTCATAATAAATATCATTTTCTTCCCTGATTGCATTGGTTAGACGTTCCAACACTATGTTGAACAGTAGTAGCAAAACTGAACATCCTTGTTTCACACCAATCCTAAGTGGAAATGCTTTTAGTTTAACTTCATTCTGTATCATGTTGGCTGTGGGTTTGCCATAAAGGGTGTCTATTGGTATAATAAATGTCCCATGTGTGCCTAATTCTTAAGTGGTCTTAGAAAAGGATGCTGAATTTTGTTGATAGCTTTTTCTGTATCTATTGAGAGGATCATTAGTCTTTGTAAGAGTATACTTTAAAATAACTAAAAGAGTGGAATTGAAATGATAAGGGCTTGCTTGAAGTATTAGACACCCATATTACCCTGATTTGATTATTACACATTGTATGTCTATATCAGAACATCACATGTGCCCTATAAATAGCTATGTACCCATAATTAAAAATGAAATATTAATTTTAAAAGAGAAGCATCTAAACACATAATTTGCCAAATGAGAGACCACATGGAGAGAGAAAAAACAAATTAACACCAACATCAGGCCTACGACATATGAGTAAGGCCTTCTTTCCCTCATTTTTTCTGAGAGCAAAAATGACTGCAGCCACACAGGTGACCTTTGGCAAGACCACTACAATAATCAGTTGATTTCAGCCAACAAAGAGGATTAGGAACATACTAAATTATTATAATTTTGAGATACTAAATGTTGGAATGTTTTGCTACATAGTGATAAGTAATACATGTTGCAACCTAACCAGAGATTTTATGGAAGAAGTACAAATGAAGACATAGAAAGCACTAGAATATATTTTGTAGACAATATTGTGGTAGACAAGAGGATGTGCTACCCAGACCTCCCTTCAAAAATGACTTGCTGCTCAGCTATGAGGAATGTAGTTAACAAAGAGTCTCAACTCTCAGCTCCTTCAAGGTTTATTTCAGGTGCCAAGACTTGCTTCTCCCAAGATCATGCCTTTTCAGGGATGCCCAATTTAGTGACTCACTGGGATAGACACAAATGTCCCAGAAATTGTAGTCCAAATGGTGACATGCTAATGGGAAATTCTTACTCCAAATCTCTCCATAGGATTGGCCCAATGCTTTTAAATAAGTTCATGGGAATTATTAAATTAGAGACAATTTCACTGGGGTAGTAGATTATGATGACAAGCATTAGCCTATGCAAGTAACCTGGCCAAGGCCAGCTTCTAGGCTTTCTGTGGTGAAAATTTTAATCATTGTGTTTCCTCAAGACTGCTACTGTTAGTATGTTGGGCAAGTAATGATTTATGTCCCTTGTAATTGGTCAATGATCCACCCTATTTTTGCTGGTCAGGCAAATCATTCTTCCTACCACTTACCTAGCCTCATTGAACTTTTTAATCTTTGTTACAAAAGTGCAGGATAGAAATGATAACAAATCAGAACCTGTCTTGAGACTTTCATTGATTTGTTTTAAAAGATTAGTTTTATTATAATAATATTGAACTACATACCCAGTCTTTTCCGAATCATCTTTAAACAACAACAAAAAAAATCTAAAGCTTAGCTTCTTAAGGTCATATAGGTAGTAAATGACATGGGAAAGATTTAAACGCAAATCTGACTCTTCAGCCCAACCTGTGTTCTTTCTGCAAGATCGCTGCCTCTTAGGTAGCTAAGCAAAGACCGAAACAAAGGGGAGTACAAAACAACTGCTTGAAGAAGGGGTGTGGCTCAAATTTCTGTAATGTATTATTCTTCTTAGTAAGGCCAAGTAAGAAAGAGAGAGACAGAGAGAGAGGCTGCCAGAAACTAAAGGCAACAGAAATAAAAGAAATAATTAAAATAATCAACTCTATAGAGGGAGAAGAGTAATTATTGTATGAAAAGCTGGATAGAAGCCCAACAGGTCACAAAAAAATTGAAGAGAATAAACGCGAGATCCAACCTGTGATATGTGAACATTTAGATTCACCTCCTGAAACCTGCGAGTGGTTAATTTTAGGACAAATAAGAAGGATCACTTGACACGGCATTGAGAGAATTCAAAGAACTCATCTCTAGAGATAAGAAAGGGCTAAAACCACAGAAAGTTAGAAGAAACATTTAGATAATTTGCTAATGCTTACCAATGGTTTGGTAAGGGAACCCAGAAAATTTAGAGTTTGGAGCAGAAAGGAAAAGGCAAGATCTTGAGCTCCCAGAGCCCCTCCAAGGTCCTCTCCAGAGGCCAAATCTGGAGCAGGCAGGCCTCACCCAGCCCTAGTTTAGCCCTTCTTACATTCATTTGCTTGCTTTTGGAAGAAAGGATATGCTGCTCTGGCAAAATTCATCCTGACAGGGCTTTGGATGCTATTTCCAAACACTCCAAATAATCTCCCTTTTTTACTCACTTAAAGTAAAAGCTTGTCCCTTTGTCGCAAGGTCACTTATGTGGTATAGAGTGGGTAGGAGTGATCCAAGCACAGCTGAGACCCTCAATTCCTACAGCAGATTCCCAACGGTCCCTCCTAGTTGAGCTTACCCTCTAGATTTCTTGAGTACAAACCTCATCTCTACCCATGGACCGAGCCTGAGGTAAAACAGGTTACATTTTTCATTCTTCCTCTCTCATTGCTTGTTCAATAGTTTTTTTTCCTCCCTTCCTCTCCTGCCCCTCCCCTCTAGGGCTAAAGGCTTGAAGTTTAAGTCTCTCTTGAAGATGCAGCCATGCTCCATTTCACCCTGCTGCAGTCTGACTGCTGCGGACGTCATGCTTCTGATGAGACATTAAATCAAGGTAAACATTCATCCCCTAGGCTGGTGCTTCTAGGCAAGGAAGAAAAATGTGGCTTCACCTCACAAGAAACACTGCAGCCAATCTAGGCCCTCTGCCACACCCTCAGAGTTAATTATGAAATACTCCCTTTGTAGTATATTAGAAGCTACATTTCATTTGGTGGGGAGAAGATTTTTCGCAAATCTTATCTGAATACAAATGATTCCGAGGAGTAAAAAACAGCAAATACATAAATTTGTGCACCAAAACGAAGTACTGCTGCTCTCAACAAAAGAAAGCCAACATAACTTATATTTCTGTATAATGTGGGTGCAATAATGTAAGATGCAGACTATCCAGGCAATCATGGAAGCCAGTTAAATCATCCCAAAAGAGCAAAACCGGGTTGAGAGAAGACCAAGAAGGCACCAGCTCACGATTGCTACTTTGGACTGTATTCCCCTAAAAGTAGTTTTACCAACATCATTTGTTACATAATTCCTTTTTCTTTCTTTTTTTTTTTTTTTTTGAGACAGAGCCTCAAGCTATCACCCTGGATAGAGTGCTGTGGCATCACAGCTCACAGCAACCTCCAATTCCTAGGCTCAAGCGAGTCTCTTGCCTCCACCTCCCAGGTAGCTGGGACTACAGGCACCCGCCACAACGCCAGGCCATTATCGGCACCATGGCTCAGTGAGTAGGGCGCCGGTCCCATATACTGAGAATGGCAGTTCAAACCCGGCCCCAGCCAAACTGTAACAAAAAATAGCCAGGCATTGTTGTGGGCACCTAGAGTCCCCGCTACTTGGGAGGCTGAGGCAAGAGAACTGCTTAAGCCCAAGAGCTGGAGGTTGCTGTGAGCTGTGAGGCCACCGCCTTCTACCTAGGGCAACAAAGTGAGACTCTGTCTTGAAAAAAAGAAACAAACAAAAAAAAACATATATGTAACATAGTATCCTATATCTAGGCTTTCTACTCCATTCCACTGCTCTGCCCATTCAGTGATCCCTGTATCAGCACCAGACTGATTTTGATTATCATAGTTTTCTTTATGTTTTAATGTCTTACAGCACAAGTCCGTTTATTCCTATTAAATTTTAAAATATTAATTATTATTTTTCCCACCTATTCTTCCAGTTTATAATTCACTTTGTCAAGTTCAAACAAATTTGTATGGGATTTTCACTGAATTTAAATTAATTTAACTTGAGGAGGAATTGACATACTACCTAGAAATATATCTCCACTGGACACCTCCTTTCTTAAAATGTTTCTCATTCAACATTTGTGAAGGACCCCTGTCGCATGAACTGTATTAATCAAGGCTCTTTGGTTCCCAGGAATAGAAACTAAGTTTAAATCATTTTTAAAAGGGTCAGACATTATCTAATGATCATAATTTTAGATGTAAAACCTAAAGTTATAATGTATCTAAGAAAAAAAATATGCCCTTGAATTTAGCAAAGATTTCTTTAGATAGACAAAAATCACAAACCATAAAATAAAACAAAATGAGTAAGCTCATTTTGAGTAAGCTCAAAATTAAAAGCTTCTGATCTTTGAAATGCACTGCTAATAAAATGAAAAGACAAGTCACAGACTGAGAGAAAATATTTGCAAAATATGAATTTTATAAGACATGTGTCCAGAATATGTAAAGTAGTCTCACAATGGAAAAGCAAGAAGCACAACAAAAACTGAGCAAAAGATTTGATCACATTTCAGAAAAGATATGTAATAGCAAATAAGCATTATGACAAGACATTTAGCATTATTTTTCATTGAAAAGACAAGAAGAAACCACTGTACACCTATAAGAATTTTTCAGGTTTTTTTTTTTTCTTTTTTAAGATAAAAGAATATATCAAACTCTGGTGAAGAAGCAGAACAAAAAGAATTCTTATCACTGGTAGAAATGCAAAATGGTACAGCCACTTTGGAATATAAGTTTGAAAGTTTTTTATAACATTAAAAATATATTTACTATATAACAAAGCAATCCCACCCTTAGGTGTTTACTCTAGGGAAATGAAAATATGCCCATACAAAAATATGTATGCAATTATTTATTTTAGTTTTCCTCATAGTTCCCAAAATTTGGAAATAGTCCAAATGTCCATAAAATGGAGAATAAATAAACAAAAAATAGTACATCCATACAATGAAATACTACTTAGCAATAAAAAGTAACAAAATGGTGATACTTTTAACAACATAAATGGATCTCGAATGCATTAAGCTAAGTTAAAGAAGCAATTCTCAAAAGGCTACAGTAATTTAAAATACCATTTATGTGACATTCAGAAAAAGGCAAAACTACAAGGACAGAAAACTACAAGGACAGAAAAACAGAACAGTGTTTTCTAAGGGGTAAAGTAGGAGTAGATTAGATTGATAACAGAGGGGGTATGAGGGAACTTTTTGGGGTGATAGAAATATTCTATATCTTGATTGTGGTGATTTTACACAAGTTTTATGCTCTGATCAAAATTCAGTAGACTAGTCACCTAAACAAAGCTAAAATTATGGAAAACCTATTTGAGGAAATTATTGAGGAAAACTTCCCAGATATCATCAGAAATTCTGACGTCCAGTTATAAGATGGAGATCAAACACTGGGAAGATAAAAAGCAAGTAGATCATCTTCAAGACGCATAGTCAAAACTCAAAATGAAGGAGAAAATTCTGCAAGTCACAAGATGAAAATATCATATAATCTACAAAAAAGAACCCATTAGATTAACTGCAGATTTATCAGTGGAAACTTTCCAAGACAGAAGGAATTAAGGGCCTCATCTTCACTCAACTTAAACTGAACAAGTGCCAGTAGAATTTTATATACTGCAAAATTAAGTTTCAGAGTACTTAGAGAAATTAAGTCTTTCTATACAAACAAACACTGAGGGAATTTGGCATGACCAGACCTGCGTGCAATACTCAGAACATCTCTACACACAAATAAACACAACAGATGATACACACTGGTGTAAATCTCCAAAAATAAAAAAACTAAAATTTAAAGAACAAGAGGTCAAACAAAGCATCTAGGACTAGCCAAACCAATGAACCAACATCCCGCTTTCAATGTGAATAAACTGAATCCTCCTCTTAGACAAAGACATAGACTGGCTGGCTGGATGAAAAAACTGGAACATATTCTTCTTAGCAAAGTATCTCAAGAATGGAAGAAAAACTATCAAATATACTCAGCCCTACTATGAAACTAATCTATAGCTTTCTTATGAAGGCTATAACCCAATTATAGCATAAGAATATGGGGAAAGGGGAAAGGGAGGGGATGAGAGGGGGGAGAATGGGTGAAGGGAGGGCAATTGGGATCACACCTATGGGGCATCTTAGAAGGGTACAGATGAAACTTACTAAATGCAGAATATGAATGTCTTAACACAATAACTAAGAAAATGTCATGAAGGTCATGTTAACTAGTTTGATGAAAATATTTCAGATTGTATGTGAAACCAGCACATTGTACCCCATGATTGCACTAATGTACCCAGCTATGATTTAATAAAAAAGAAAAAACAAAACAAAATGAACAAACAAAAAAACACAACCCAAATACCTATTGTTTCAAGAAACTACATCTAAATCACAAGGACACACACAGACTCATCTTGAAAGAGTGGAAAAAAATATTTTACACAAATAGAAATCAAAAGAGAGCAGATGTAGCCATCCTTATATCAGATAAAATTGACTTCAAAGACAAGAAAAATAAAGACAATGAAGTTTTTTATATAATCATATAGGGAGCCATCCAACAAGAAGACGTCACAATCCTAAATATATATATATATATATTTATATATATATATATACCTAACATCGGAGCTCCCTGATACATAAAGCAAATCTTAATAGAGTTAAGCAAAGAAATAAATAGTACCATCATAATTGCTGGTGACTTCATCACCTTACTATCACAGCTTGATAAATCATCTGAACATAAAATAAGTTTTTTAAAAAAGGGACTTAAATGAAACTCTCAATCAAATAGACCTAATAAACATTTACAAAACATTCCGCTCAAGAACTAAAGAATATACATTCTCCAAGATTGATCAAATGTTAGGATACAAAACAGGTTGCAGCAAATTAAAAAAAGAAAAAGAAATTATACCAGGTATCTTCTCAGACCACAGCAGGATAAAACTAGAAATCACTCACAAGAAAAGCACTCAAATCTACATACTCATAGAAATTTAGCAACCTGCTATCAAACAATTAAGATAAAATAAAGATGAAAATCGAAAACTTCTTTGAGCTGAATGACAAAGGGGACATGACTATCAAAATCTTTGTAACACAGCAAAAGCATTCCTCAGAATAAAATTCATAGCTTTAAATACCTATGTCAAAAAGAAAGATCACAAATTAATAACCTAAAGTCATAGCTCAAAGAAATAAAAATGGGAGAACAAATCAAACCCAAAGCCAGAAGAAAAGAAATAATGAAGGTTAAAGCAGAACTAAATAAAATGGAAAATAAAGAAAAAATACAACAGATTAATGAAAGAAAAAATAGCGCTTTTGAAAGAATAAACAATATTGACAGACCTCTTGATAAGTTAACCAAAAAAAGAAGAAAGAAAACAAAAAGCCAAAGAGCTCAGCCAGAAATGAAAAAGGCAGCATTACAATTGATACCACAGAAATACAAAATATCATCCAGGTATTCAGGTATCTATGTAAATCTCTACATATATAAAATAGAGAACCCAGAAGAAATGGAAAAATTCCTAGAAACATACAACCTCTCTCTTTTTTTCAAAAAGAAATAGAACTCTTGAAAGGAACAATTTCAGTCAATAAGATCAAATCAGTAATTTTAAAATCTTCCCCCCCACACACCAAAAAAAAAAAAAA
>CAUYRH010003588.1:0-28496 GCA_963574655.1 Perodicticus potto
ATCTGCTTTTTTTTTGCTTTACTGCTTCTAGGTTTTCCATTGTGACTAGAAAGACCTTCCCTAAGAATGAGGGAGGGGTGGGGAAAGGAAGAGCAGAGAGAGGGAAGGAGCGAGGGGGGTGGGGTCTTGGTGTGTGCCACATCTTTGGGGGGCAAAACACGATTGTAAGAGGAACTTTACCTAACAAATGCAATCAGTGTAACCTGGTTTCTTGTACCCTCAATGGATCCCCAACAATAAAAAAAAAAAAAAGAAAAAGAAAAAAGAAAACTAAAAGAATGTAAAAAAAAAAAAGAAATGCTTGCATTACTATGGCACAGTGTTTGGGATAACTTCAATAACTGTATTTGATTATTTTCACCCTTTTACATTATTATGGATACATACTAATTGCATATGATTATGTATTTTTTATAATTTATATATATTTGATAGCAACATAATTAGTATCTTTAGTAGTTCAATGTATTTTCTTTTACTCAAAGAAGTTATTCTGAGAAGATGTCTGTGATTCAATAGACTGTGAAATGTTTCCATGGCACACACACACAAAAAATGTTAAGCACCCCTGCAAGCAACTCAGTGTCTGTGTTTTGTGGTTGCTGAAACTCCTGAGTTGTGGTGAGGAGTAAACGAGCCCTGGACTTGAGATCAGTGGCCTGTGTGTGAGTCTGAGCTGTGCCACTTGTCAGCTGAAGCACAGGTGACGAGGGCCTCTGCGTCCCAGTGTTCACTGTTAGAGGGGAGCAGAAATAATGGGGAGCCTGCAGACTGGTGGGGAGGTGAGGGGCCAGCTCAGGCCCTCCCTTATCTCTCCACACCTCTTTTCTCTCTTCACATGCGTGCATGTGTATTGCTTCTAAAATAAAATCCCCATGACAGTATTTAGTGCACTTCTGGCTGTAGGATTTGGGCCAGTTCCTTGGCAGAGTGTAAGAGCCTGGAAGCTTCTCCATCCGCACTCCCTGCTGAGCCACAAGAAACTTTTTGTCATTTCCTTATCACATCATCCTTTTTTCCCCCTTAAGAATTTTACCTATGGGGTGTTTGTGCCGGGAATGCCTGTTCCATCTTTCCCATCCAGAAAATGCCCGCTCAGATCGTGACCTCTCTCTGCAGACTTCCCCCTGGTTCTCCCAGCAGAGTCTTTCCTCCTCAACGCTCCCAAGGGCGTGCTCTGCTCCTCTGCCATAACATTTGCACCTGCCCCATTAATTCATTTTTCCATCTTTGATTCCCGCATTCTCACTTATATTATGATCTTTTTCAAGCTTGGAATAGGAAGCTGTATTAGAGCAAAGACACGCACAGCGGAAAAAGAAGTTGATGTTGCAATAGCTTCCACTGAGTGTGGAACATCATGTTCTTCTACTTTGAAATTCCAGGTTCCATGGCTCGGCGCCTGTGGCTCAGCGGGCTAAGGCGCCAGCCACGTACACCTGAGCTTGCGGGTTCGAATCCAGCCCCCGGGCCCGCCAAACAACAATGACAGCTGCAACCCAGAAATGGCCGGGCGTTGTGGCGGGCGCCTGGAGTCCCAGCTACTTGGGAGGCGGAGGCAGGAGACTCGCTTGAGCCCAGGAATTGGGGACTGCTGTGAGCTGTGATGCCACAGCACTCTATCCAGGGTGACAGCTTGAGGCTCTGTCTCAAAAAAAAAAAAAAAAAGAAATTCCAGGTTCCATGAAAGGATTTTTTATGCGAGCCCAAAGATGGCACCCAGAAAAAGTTGAGAAGCATTTCTCTACTAAGGAGAATGGATAAAATATCAACGATGACAATGCATGTGTTAAGTTCTGGGGGAGCACAGAAGAGGGAACCCCACATGGAATGTCCCTAGGTCCTCGTTCACTCTTTGTACTGAATGAATTGGGTTTCCCAAAAATAGGCTAGAAAAATACGCTATTTCTTTTTCTCTTATGCTTTTAAACTAATTCTCTAAAAATCTCCTTCGGATAAACCAAAGACGAGAGGAGTGTATTAATATTTACAATACATTATTGTCTCATTGTTAACATAAGCTGTCACCCAGTCATCTTCCTCCACACAGCATCCCCCATCCAGCTTATAAATGAGGACATCCAGGCACAAAGTGGTTAAGTGACTTGCCCAACGGGGAGATTTGTTCAATCATAAAGATGGGCCTGAACTTTTTCTGCTTTCATTCTGACTTGAACGGCAGGAAACATATGCTCATAGGGGAGATCTCACGAAATTTCACATCAGATTGTCCTCTTGTTAATTTAATTCTGTCACCCCTAGTTCCATCCCCATTGGAAAGACCACCATCAATCCTTTCTCTTTTGATGTTTTTATGCTAAAAGCATTCACCATTCCAACCACTTCACTGTTTCACAAGCACCCAACTCGGCCCTCTCCCCACACTGACCCCACCCCAGGCTGCTCCAGCTCCCTCGAAGCCCAAATTTTGTCCAGAACCTCCTGTTGTAGGAGGAACCCAGGAAAGAGCAGTTTTCTTTGCGGACTCAGGCTCTTCTGGACCCTCTGTCCTCGTGGCCAGATCCCAATCAGAGCGAAGGGCCCTCCAAAGCGGGGCGATGGTTTAAGTTCTGTAAATGCTGCCCTCCACAAACCACTCCATATAAATGTTTCATGGCTTAGCCTCCGTGAGGCCTGAGCGGGAACATTCAGCTGTGAGGGTGTTTATATTTGTGGAAGTCTCTTGAACATTTGCTGTGGGTTTTAAACAGCTGCTACGCCAAAGCTCTGGGGATCGGAAGATCATGAATATTCAGGTGAAGCCACCAGAATGAACAGCCGTTAATAGAGTAAATGCCTAAACAGTTGTGTAAGGCTTATTAAGACCTATTGGGGCTGAGATAATAAATTCCCACTCTGACATGTTGCAACCGCTGTCGCTTAAACACTTTGGACCACCTCTTCTGAACTGAAGGAAAAAATGATGTTAGTTCTCTGCAAGAACACAAAGAAACACCTGGGAGCCTTGGCAAGGCGATGAGATTTGGCAGAGATCTCGCCGAGCGCCGACACGTCCTCAGGAAAATGACGTGCTGCTCATTGTTGCTGTTGTCAAGGTTATCTCAGCCGGCTCCGGGCTGAAGAAAATCTGTCCTGGCTCCGGCAGACTGCCTGGCCATCAACTGAGCACCACCACGAACCTCCGGCTGGAGCCCGGCCGCCAGCCCCTTCACCCCCAGCCCCTTCACCCATACGCCCGGGGCTGGGTGTTGGTAAGCCCCTTCCAGGGGGCGTCAGGGGGACCGAGTACACGCTAACCTGCACTCTTTTCTTCTGCCCCGTACATCCACGCAGGGAACAGGATGCAAATATTGCAAATGTGAAAGTGACCTTTGCAAGTAGCAACACCTGGTGTGTTAAAAAGTCCATTTTGGACCGTGTTTGCAAGGCGCTCGCTGTAAACACGGAGAAAGCGAGAGAAGCGTGGAGGGGCTGTGTTCTCCTTTGGATGTTAGCTGTCACATCGTGTTAGGCTGAGCCAAACTGCTCGGATCTGGCTCCCACAGTCACCAGGCGTCACGCACGGCTCCGTAGAGGGACTCACCTAGGTTCACACCCAGAGCCAGGCCCAGTAATATCTGATCAGCAACCCGCTGTCCATTCGGATAGAGAATGTTTGACTTCAGGCAAAGGTGATTCACTTAATGAAGGAAGCTCATTCATGGAAGGTAACATATGCTTCTCCCAAACTGTCAGAGAGAAGCCGTCACCCACACTAGCAGTGGTCACTTATTCCCCCACCTCTGAAGACAAGATGGGGTCTGCCACAAACCGGGCCATGGGAATTTTGGAAGACTCAGACAACAAACCAATGCTCACCTCCGAGCGGCTTGGCAGGAGGGGGGTTTAGGGATGCCGGCTTAAGTTTTGGTTGTGCTGTGCCATGCAAGGTCTGACTCACAGAAGGTCATTTCTCTACTCTGGAGTGTAGTTGTCTTACCTTGACACAGGTGTTACTCTACCTCAGTATTTTCCAACTTTTTATATCTCCCAGCACACTTGAAGCTGGAGTTACACTTCTGTGGCACTCTTAAATTATGTTGATTAAAAAAAAAAAAGAATGAAAAAAGAATAAACTTACTGTGCTTGGAACTTCTTTTGAAAGTAATTTAATTAATGATCATTAAAAATGTTCATGGCACACCAGTTGAAAATCACTGTTCTACCTACTCACAAGCTTATTGTGAAAATTAAAAACACGTAAAGCCCTTGGTCAGGGACCTGGCTCATGGTCGGTACTTAATTAGTGTCATTCATTCGACAGTTATTCATTAGTTCGTTTACATTTCTTCCTCCCCATTTCTCCTGCCCAGATCTTGAGCAGGACAGGGATTTAAAACTTCCCTTGCAGGGTAGACATGTATGCGGGTTCAGACGACCCCATGCCTTCACCATATTGGATAAACCAGGAATTTGACTAAAATCTAGGAAAATAAAAGGGGGGCAAATGTTATGTGCCCCCTTACTTCACCCTTTCATAGTCTGCTCCCCATCAATTGTGGATGACCTGGTTATCAATATAAAAATGAAATCTATTTCAGAACCTTTGTGGCATGGTCAAAGTTCCAGAGGAAAGAACAGATGGAATAAATTAATTAGTCAAAGCATGCTCAACTGGAAGGGCATTTGCGTCCAGGAGTGGCCAGAGGGTAGGGGACAGGCAAGGGACAGGGAAGGGCCTCAAAGATCCTGAGGGCCATTCCTCTTTATTTCGAATAGAGGTGTGTGGTTTTTGTTCCTGTTAGCAGATAAGTCAGGGGGAATCTGTCAGTTGTCATTTTCCAGAGATGGGTCAGAAAGTGACCCTGAATATCTGTCCAAATGGTAAAACTCTTTCAGAAGGGGCCCTGGGTGGGAAAGCCTGTCGCGTTATTTTCAGCAGAGTTGGGGCAGACACTTGTCTGTAATGACGCCTCCTGGCAGGAGTCTCGTGGGGTTGGCTGGACGGCTTCCTTTAGAAAGCTTTCAGCAAAGCCTGCTTGCTCGGCCTCCAGCACCATTTTGCACCATTTCTCTTTCTCTTGGCTTTTCCTCTTCTCTATCACGGGCTGCTAGTTACTGCATCACCTCCCTGCCCCCCTACCTGGCACCCCTCAATATTGCCCGTCACCTCCTGGGTTCTGATCCAAGGAGCTCAGGACCTCTGATGGAGATCCCTGCCAATCCCATATTGTTGTTTCTGTCACACAACAGGTACGGACTCTGGCAAACCCTCGCCCAGTAGAAGGCCCCGATAGTCCCAGACCGTGGGTGAGCCAGTAAAACTCCTTGTCCCCCCGCCATGCCTGGTCTTAGTCGCAGGAAGCAGCTCACCCATTTCTCTTTCCCTCTGAACTAGAACAAGCAGCAAACAACACATGCTTTTTATTCCTATTCTGGAAAAGAAGAGCTATTTCCAATGACAGCCCGAGCCAAGCAGAGTCCCTATTTTTTTTAAAGAGGTTTTGGAAAGGAATGAATTCAGGTTCATTCAACCAATAGGAAAATAAATGCAAAATGGAGGTTGCTTCTCAGATAATCAATGCGGATTGGACCTATCCTGCCAGTGTGGGTGGGGAAACTTGGGGTTCAGAGGTTAAGTGATCGCCCTGGTGTTGGGGAAGGCAGGAGGGAGCCAAGGCCTTCTGGGAACAGCAGCAGGAAGGACTACTCATACTGTGGGCTTCGTTGCAGGCGCACGCATTATCTCAACACTGCTTGGCAACCTTCTCCCCCCCAGGAGAGGAAACACCTCCTGGGAGGGCAATTAGGTGACGCACCCAGGGCCACACGGAGAGCAGGTATAGAGGTGGGAGCCATGCTGGGCCAGTTTGTGGCTTCACCACCTCCCGCTGCACCCCTCTTGCATGTAGTCCCCAAGTGCAGAAGAGAACCAAGCATTCCGTGCTTGATCGCACGTGGCCACAGCTGGATCAAACATCCCACGTTAAGTGTTTCTGGGTAGAGCCAGTGAGAGTAGGGGAAATGGGGACAGGGACCCTGTGTGCTCAACTGTAGCTATTGAGCCTACACCACTTGTCTCATCTCTTGTGAACTTTGATTTGAGCAAACGCATTTTGCCGTTGTGGTTGGTGGTGATTTTAAATATGTCCCAGATTTGACTAGAGGCTGGCGAGCAGGTCTCCGGCATGGGGGATCTGAGTTACACGTGCAGTAGCCTCAGGCTGGCTCAGGAAGTGGGTCTGCCAGCTGAAAGGTAAAAGGTTTCCTCTCTCCTCTGGCCAGAAGAACCAGGGGGCTGCAGCTGGCTTGAGAGGTGTGTCTGGGGGAGGGGAAGCCCAGAGGGGAAGTAGCCTGCTGTTTCTGTCTGTGCCCTGCAGCATCTTGGGGGTCAGACTTGGGGCTGCCACTTCACCGGCAGTAACTGGTAAGTTGCCTAATTCCACTAAGCCTCAGTATTCTCATCTGTAAAATGGGTACAATGGGGATCTTTATTGGCTTTATAGGGCAGTTTTGATAATTAGAGAGAAAGTATGCGAACAATCTGGGACAGAAAATGTTGGATATTACGTTCTTATTATTGGTGCATGAGCATTAATTAAATGAGCGATGTTTAGAATATTTTTCCAGCTCTCTCCCTTTCTGCGCAACAGCTCCAGAATTTTTAAAATTTTTAAAGAGAACGGATCTCAAGGAATATTCTTAGGTTTCCTGAGTAGGGCAGATGGTTAGGGATGCTGATTGCTCTACCCAAAGAGGGGGTACAGGGCATGGTAACAGGAGCTACAGGAGAGGAAGGGGTGTCAGGAAGTTATAGGGAGGAGGAGGGAAAGGCAGCAGCTAAAAGGAGCTATAGCTCTGTGGAGCCCGAGAGATTTCCAAGGATGAGTTAGACAAGAGTTTATGATATGAAATGCAAACCTTCTCCTTCATCTACATAAAGAAACTTTTGGTGAAAACCTGCCTTATATGTCAATGCTTTTGGAGTTACGCTTTGTGCCACCATTAACAAGCAGAGCCTAGAAAGAGAATGGCTCAGAGCTGCTCAGTTACAGTCAAGATACTTTCGAGACTCTGTGTGTTGGGCAGAGTCACTCTGGAGTCCCTGAGTATTGTCCAGAATGACCAGCTGAGCTGACCCACAGGAGCTGTCTTCAACGGCCACTGAGGCCTGGACTGCTGTGAAGTTCAAAGAGCCTTTTCTTTGTAACCTCCACGAATGGGACGAAATTGTGGTGGTGTGGATGGGTATGTATTAACAAAATTTAGTTTGAAAGCCTTAAGTCTGGAACCTTTGAAAAAATTCAAAGAAGAGGTAGTATGTTTTAAAGGCATGGATAGGGCTAGGATTGGAAGAAGGGAGAGCTCCCGGGACTATTTCAGCCCCGTAGTATGAGCAGACAGACTAGAGTCCTAGTCGCCCGACACCATCGGTAATGACAGTAATGACGTCCAGTGGGTCTACCCTCTGGGTGTCTTGGAAGGAGGTCTACATAGGGTGAGGAGGAGAGAGGGGGTGCCTAGGACTGGAGGGTCAGCTCTACCCCTCTCCTGCGTGACCTTTGCCAGTTGATTCAGCCTCTCCAGTCCCTCTGCATTGAGGTCAACAATGGCTGCCAAACCGGGCCCTTGGGAGTATCATAGGTGATCCCCAAAGGGCACTGTTAGCTCTCAAGTGCTACACAAATGTGTGGTTTACAGTGAGAAGGCTCTGGGTGCAGCCCCAGCTCTGTTGCTTTCTAGCTGGGTGACCTTGGGCACCTCCTGTGACCTTGCTCTGAAGGAACTGAGCAGCAGCAGTGCTGAGTCCCCTGAGCTGTTATGAGCATCAGAAGGGTAATATGGACAAAAGTGTTTCATAAAAGGCATGGTGCTGTAAATGTACTGGTCTACTGCGACTGCTTTTACTGCTTACGGATTTTAGGGTCAATCCCACTCAGATTAAAGAAAAAGAAATGGAGACCTTATATTAAACACTGCATAGGACACAGAGCCTTTTAATGCCCTGCACACTCGTTTCCAGGAAGGGGGAGAACGTGAGCCTTTCTGAAATGAAACACTCTTCCAAAGCATTTTATTTGAACTTAATTTTACTGTGTGCCTAGTGTGGACAGAGTTTTTCTATGGGAGATACATGACTCAGCCCTCCAGCTTTTCCAACAGCAATGAAAAGTTACAGCTATTTGATTTCCCCAGTAAAGAGTTGTTAGCATCAATAATCCTGGAGAATATTAGGTTAGGTGTTGTGATCCCTGTTTTCAGAAGAGGCCCCAAGCTTGAGTACAGAAAATACTTTATAATAACTCATAGGCTAAGCAAAACAGACGCAGAGGCCCGGGGTGCCCAGCCTTGACTGTGGCTGCCTCCCTGAACCTGGCCACTAGCCTCTGGCTCAATCAGTCCAGCTTGGGGGCTACACACCTGAGCTTCTAACAGCTGCTGGATAGAAGCCTCTGCAAGCCTCAAACTCAACGTCTCCCGATCCAGACAAAGCGTCTATTCCTCAGACATGACCCCACCATCTCCCGACTCCCCAAGACTCAAGATTTCTGTGCACAACTGATTCCACCTTCTTACCTATTAAGGCCCGTCAGGACTGAATAATGTCTGGGCAGGGAAGTCACCTGCTTGGCCTTTACCATTCGTCCTGTCCTTCTCACTCCTGCATCCGTTGTCCCTTTCTAAGCCCTGTTATTCTCAAGTGGACCTTGGCATTTTGGTTTGCTTTTTAACATCTCATCTGTACTAGTTCTGCCCACCTGCAGCGTGTCCTTTGTACAATCACTCTCCACTCACATGCCATGATGATTTTCTGAAGCACAGGATAAACCCCCACTACCCTGCTCATAAGCTTTCCATGGCTCCCTACTGCCTGTAGAGCAATGTTTAAACTTCTTGGCCTGGCCTTCTTGGACCGCCCCCCAGCCTGGTCCCTTCTGATCACGCCCTGCACCTTGCTACTCGCCACTACTTGCTCTTTCCTTGACACGCTTTGCCTTCCTTCCTCTCTTCCTTATTCATGCAGTTAGCTTCACATATCAAATCTCTGCCCATCTTCTGTGAAGACTCCTATATATATATTTTTTGGGATAGAGTCTCACTTTTTTGCCCCCAGTAGAGTGCTGTGGCATCATAGCTCACAGCAAAGAGCCTTGGGCTCAAGTGATCCTCTTGCCTCAGCCTCCTAAAAGCGCCTGCCAAAACTCCTGGCTAAAGACCCCTAAATATTAATAGTTTCTTTCCATAATGAGTCCCTTAGATGGAGGTAGATGTCTTTTCAATTTATATGCCCACAGCACTTTCTGCATCTTACACTAGCTCTCCTTATGTGCCTGATGATAGTATGAAGCATAAGGGCTCAGGTAGGAGGCAGCCCAAATGCTTTTTTTCAGAAAGGCCTTTCTCAGAAAGGTCTTCCTTAGAGAATATTGTCCCCTAGTCCCCTTGATGGGCACAGCACAGCACTGTTCCTTCTCTGCACTTCCTTGCTGCCTTAGGCAGTTGTGATCACCCACCATAGTCTGCTGTCATAGTGGTCTGCCAAGGTCAGAAGACCTCACGACCTCTCTGCTGTGGTGGGAAGCTTGTAATCTCCACGCACTTGAAGACCTGGCTGCTGTCCGGTCACGAGGAGAGTAACTTAATGGAGTAATTATTCTATTCTTCTTTTACATACAGAAATGTTTATTTAAATATTTTAAATTGGACTTTCTTTCACAGATACTGACTATTCTTTCCAATTCTTAAATAAATAAAATGTACCTGATTTCACTCTAGAAAAGAATACTATTTAGATAATATTCAGTTAGATAAATCAGTTAAGTAATAAAGAATGAAGTGCCTGCAACTGTACCTAGGTTGACAACTTCTTATGGACATCTTTGCATTTTGCCGCTCTGATATCACAGCCCTGCTAGCAAGTGCCCAGCCAAAGATTATTGAATTGGATTTTAACATTTGGTCTTCACTTCTTTCTATTGAGTGAAGAATCTACAGTGGCCAATGCTTTGGTCTTTGGGTTTATGAAGAAAAGTCATGGAAAGTACACAGTAAAATAGTCTTTGCTTTCATCCTGGCAGATTTGCACACAGGGGGCCCCCACTATGCTTCCCAATAAAAAGCCTTTCCCGGTAGAGCAGATCTACAAGGCAGATATTAGCAGCAGAAAGATAATTAAGGAATTTCTGATGTGAGTTTGTTTACACTGCTATTGTCAAAGGTAATCATGTCAGTTTAAGAAAGATCTGTTGCCCTGATTCTAAGCATGTACACATGAAAATGTCCGGCATGGGTTCTGGCTGGGAAATTAATGCCTATAGAAATTTATGTATGTGTGTTCATATTGTGGATGGCCCATGACTTTAAAGAGGGTGCAGCATAAAGTGTGAATTAATTGACCAAACTGTTGAACCATTCATCTATGGTTATTGTTTTGTACTTTCATTTTTCATTCCTTCATTCACTCCCTTGACACATTGGAGTGGTAATGGTGGGCTTTGTAGAGTGACAGCTGTCAGCAAAACATAAGGAGTAGGTTCCTGGACCAACCCTTAGTGAGAACTTAGCATGCTTCAAAGGATCACCAAAGGCTTCGTGGAGAGGTGAGTATATTTGTGTATATTTAACAAGGATTCTTCCTTGATAAAGTAAGATAAAATGGGGTCTTCCTTCTGTAGTTTTACACTGCTGTTTTCAGATCCATTCGGTCACCAGCCATGCTGAGTGTGTCCCTGTATATGTATATGTATATGTGATGCCTGTGCACGTGTACACAGGGACTAGCCACGCCTAATCTCTGGCTGTGAAAGAGAGATGGAGGCAATTAAAATTCTTAGTTTTCCGGCAGCACCTGTGGCTCAAAGGAGTAGGGTGCCGGTCCCATATACCAGAGGTAGTGGGTTCAAACCCAGCCCCGGACAAAAAAAAACTGCCAAAAAAAAAAAAAAGAAAGAAATTCTTAGTTTTCAACATCTATTATTTATGAAATTTCTTTTAAACTGTGCAACTCATTGTTATCTTTGAACTGTTCCGCTGTGTGGAGAGTCAGTATTGTATATAGTTACTAGGAACGCTGATAAGAAGGTGGGGTCAGAGGCGAGCAAGAGTCATCAACCTTTTCCCTACAAAGAGTGTTCGGGCTGGCAGGTGTGTGACATGAAAACCACTAGTTTAAATCATTATCGCTCTTGTCTCTCTTTCCATTGTTTACTTTGCAAAGTTTTGTTCACTGTAATAGATACATGTGTTCCAAGGAGCCGTTAAAATGCAACTAGCTACAGGCATCACTCTCCACACACACAAGACACCCCCAGATGCCTAGGAATCTACCAACACCCAGGTGGAGAAGAGAAAATAGGTGCAAGTAAAGCGTCTCCAGAAGTAGTGAGCGGAAGTAGCGATCAGCCCTAAAGTGATCCCAGATATGGCTGAAGCATTTCAAGCCATCAAACAGTGTATAAGATTTGCAGTGCCCCATCAGCAAAAGAAGAAAACATTCCAGCTACAATGGAGCCCTCTGTTCCCCTTCTTTAATTGCATTTCCTCTCCCCACCTCCCTCCCAGATTTGCAGGCCTGCACTGCCACCCTTCCCTTGAGGTGACCGGTTTTTGCCTTTGCCGTCTTGCCATCATTTTCTGGACAACACAGAGTTCAATTTGGTTTGTACGAACTTTAGATTCAGTCACTCAGCAAGGAGAATTTCCACTTCTTTTGGATTTTCTGCCTTGGATCATCCCTGAGTTCATTTTTTTTTTTGTTAGTTGATTTGACCCTCTGAAGATAATTTATATTTGACTGGAGTATTTAAGCAAGTGGCTTCAACCTGAGTACACTGTTCTACAGAGACCTTGGCCAAGCATTCATTCATTCCATCAACTCAGTTCTCTTAGGGTGAAGAGCAATACGATTGGGGTAAACTAGGATGATGTAAAAATTGAAAACCGGATTGTTAATCCTAAGAGAAGGCTAGTGAAGAGAAACTTGGGAGACGCAGTTGTCATCCAACTATTTTAGGGGCTGTTCTCCTTGCTACTCCTGACACTGCCCTGGCCCTGAGTGTTCTCAATCCCACTTCTTAAACATCTTTCAGTTCTCTACGCCCTCTCTATCTGCACGCAGTGCATTCAGCTCTCACCACTGTGGCTGTCAGATTATGATAAGTTCTTAACTCATCTTCTGACTCTAATCTCTCTAATTCATTCTTTTTACTGGATCCAGAGAGATCGCCCTAAAACATAAATCAGAGCACATTAGCACATTTTGCTGAACACCTTTCTGTGGTTTCCCCTGGCTTTCAGGATCAAATCCGCCTTCCTGATCGGAGTCCCGCCCACCTCTGCAGCTTCAGCAAGCCCAGCGCCCTGGATTTCCCCTCCCAGGCAGATGTGTCTGAGCCTGCCCTTAACTCCTCCTTGATTTTCTAAGTGTCCTGCCACTTTTGGGAGGGTTTCCTTGATTGAGCTCTCGTGACACCTGCAGACTCTTCCGTCTTTGCACTTGACACCCTGCTCTCTAGGGTTTCATCTGTTTGTTTCCCTCTCCTGACTGTGGGTTCCTTGAGGATGGGGACTGTGGTGCTTATTTCCGAGGCCTAGCACAGCCCCACCATGCCTGGTCTAATCCGTGATTGTGAAAAGCGTGAATGCCCACACGAGTGAATGAACACAGCGGAGGATAATTGAGAATTATCCCCCACTTGACTGTTCCGTTCTTTGCTGTAGACCCCCCCACCAAGAACAGCGCAGGCGCAGAACTGCACTCCACACACAGTGAACTGAGACTTCTGTGTTGCTGCAAAGGGACAACCTTGACCTTGGTGGGTGCTGATGGCAGGGGGATTGTCTGGAGCCCACATTCTAGCCCTGTGATTTACCACCACGAGGCTCGTCCTGTGCCCGCCTCAACCTAACAATAGGCCGATGGCATGACAGCACTGTCCCCACTGAGTAATGGCACCAGTGTCACCCCAGCTGCATGTTAATATTGCAGGTTCCTGGGTCCCACAGCAGGCTGGCTGATTCAGAATTCCCAGGGTGTGTCCAGGAATCTGCATTTTCACCGTCTACTCGTTTCCTACGGGAGCTGGGAAGGTTCGACAGTGGCACAGCTCCTCTAGAAGGGTAAAGCGATGCCCATCACGGCGGGGTGTGGAAGAGACTGAGCGGCCGCAGGACTGCTGACACTGGGCAGTGTCTGACTCTCCCACTGAACCTCCTGAATAGTAAGAAAATACTGGGGAGGCGCCTGTGGCTCCGTGAGTAGGACGCTGACCCCATATGCCGGAGGTGGCAGGTTCAAACCTGGCCCCCGCCAAAAACTGCCAAAAAAAAAAAAAAAAGAGAAAATACCACAGTGTCCAGCATAACAGGCACTCAGTAACATTTGAATGGCTTCAAAGATTTGTTCACGCAAAATTAGATAAACACACATAAATGATGTTAGTAAGTTTTTGTTCATCATATACTAAAGAAAGACCGAATGATTTTCATGAACTATCAGGTTAGATTTTTTTAAACTTGAAATTCCCTTTATATTCTCAAATAACACCACAGATGTGAAGTTATTAACAAGTTATTATAAAGTTATTAATTTCTATTCTAACGTTTTCATAAAACTCACCTGTTTCTGAGTATTACAAGATACTCAGGATCTTTTGTAACACCTGATGAAGAGGAATCCTTACACATTCACTTGAAGCTGACTTGGAAAATTGAAATTGAGTAGCTGCAATTATAACTACCTTACTCAGTGTGCAAAACCCTCGCAGGAAGGTGGATGTGAAGATGTGTAAAGATGGCACACTCAACATAGACAGATGATTTCACTTGGCAGAAGGTCTCGCTGGTTCCTCTCTGCAGCTGGCGTGTTTTATCTCTGCCATTCAAAGCACTTGGGATTTCCACTAATACTATTCTGATCACCTGGATTCTTTCCTTAATGAGATCTTCCTTCCCAATCAATCAAAATGCCACCAGCAGAAAGAATCAAGAGATCTTTGTCAATCTTTGCTTTTCTTTTTTTAAATTTTTTATTTTTTAATTAAATTAATTAATTAATTAATTAATTAAAATCATAGCTGCGTACATTAGTGCAATCAAGGGGTATAATGCGCTGGTTTCATATATAATCTGAATTGTTTTCATCAAACTTTTCAACATACCCTTCATGGCGTTTTCTTAGTTATTGTATGAAGACATTTGTATTCTGCATTTAGTAAATTTAGCCTGTACCCTTCTAAGATGCACCACAATCTTTGCTTTCCAAAATAAATTGGGAGGATAACCTGATTCTTTTATTGTTGGAATTTTCAGGAGGTGATCATGATGTTGATCTAGTATATAAACATTCACCCTTCTGGGTTCCCTGCATTTCAATACCTGCATTGGTATTGATCCAGATGTTTACAGGAGATGATAAAATGTTGTAACTCAGGTAATGATCATTTATTCTTCAAGGATATAGCCAGAGGTATTGCTGACTACTACTGCTCTGTACCTGGCGTCTTTCACTTAATGGGATGCTACAGTACGTGTAATGGATAGAATGGTGTCCTTCGCCCCAAATATGCATCCACCTGGAATCTGGGAATGTGAGCTTGTTTGGAAAAAGAGTCTTTGCAGTTGCAATTAAATTAAGAATCTTAAGATGAGTTCTTCCTGGAATATGTGGGTGGGCTCCAGATCCAGGGACAAGTGTCTTTACAAGAAGAGAAGGCAGACACGGAGAAGGTGGTGTGAAGATGGAAGCAGAGGCTGGCGTCACTGACCCAGGAGCACAGAGGGACGCCGCAGGTGCCAGGAGCTGGAAGGCTGTCAGCTGACTTCCTCCCCAGAGCCCCAGAAAGAGCCAACCCTGTCTACACCTTGATTTCAGACTTCTGGCCTCCAGCACAGTGAGAGGGTACGTTTTTGTTATTTAAGCTACCCAGTTTGTGGGAATTTGTGGTGACCCCTGTGGGAAAAGAACGCACTCTACTTTTGGAGTGGAGGGCTCAGAATCCTCCACTTTCCACCTCATCCTCTTCTTCAGGCTAGAATTGCCCTCAAGTTTGAGGCCCCCTACTATGGGGTGAAGGTTTTGCCCACGGTCTGCACTAGGCGTCAGGGCCTTTGAGAACTACCATGGTCATCTCGTGGTAGAGAAAAGAGAAAATTCACTAGCACTTTTGGTCAGTTACTATTTGTCATGTATTATGTCAAGAAATCTACATGCATTTCCTTATCCTGTCTTCACAGTAGATCT
The DNA here is from genome assembly GCA_963574655.1 of Perodicticus potto. Lineage (NCBI taxonomy): Eukaryota > Metazoa > Chordata > Mammalia > Primates > Lorisidae > Perodicticus > Perodicticus potto. The sequence goes on from CAUYRH010003588.1 coordinate 15,182, forward strand.
ATGAAGTCTGTCCCCTTATTTTCTTTGATTTTCTAATTGAGGAAATAAGAGATTTCCTCGGGAGATTTCCCTTGTACTCGGTTAGGCAGTCATGTTGTTGAGTGCAGGGTTGAACTTCTGACCTGGGTTAGCCTCACACAGAGGCCTTTTCTCCAATTTATCAGAAGAACAAAAGAGAGCCCCTGGAGGAAGAGAGCCCCTTTGGGAAAAACAAAGAGTGCCCCTGGAGGGCTGTGCCTGCAGATCATTGAGCTTCCCGAGTGCACCACTAGAGATCTGTGTGAGTTCTTAGATTCTAGATGTCTCTCTACTGCAGAAGGGGATAGTGGACCAACTCACGGAAGGACTCCCAAGATGAACAACTCAAATCGAATTCATACTTAACCCCCCAAACAGGATCATGAGAAAATCATGACCAATAATATTACAAGTTGCTACAAGTCATGAGATACTGAGGTTGCTCGCGAATAGAAGAGCCCTCCCACATTAACATTCAGAATCTATTTACCTTGTGCATCATGTTACATTTCAAATTGTATCCTCACACAATGAAAAAAAACGGTGAACAGCCTTTTCGTCTCTAGGTAAGAAGGAATTTTTTTTTTTTTTAAGCGTAAAGATGATGGAAAGAAACAGGAAGTAAAATGTAGATGGGTTTGGCTGCATAAAAAATTAACAGTTGCATGCTAAAAAGTATCTTAAGCAAAATTAAAGGGCAATTAAAGATATGGGGAAACAGTTGCAGCAGATAGAAACAAAGACTTAATAACCTTCATATGTGAGGACATAATATTAGGACGAACAAAACTATTCCCCAATAGATACACACAGCAAGGGAATAAAGAGGTAAATTATGGTATGTCCATACGATAACGCATTAACCATCTCAATGATTTTTAGAAAGAATATTCAGCAGCAGAAATATTCTTATCATAAAGCATTAAATCTGCAAAGAAAGCTGTAAAGTCCTGTTCAGGACAATAATGAACGGCAACATTTCTCTCAGGGCGCGCCATGAACCAAGCTCTCCCTTGAGTCCTTTCTGAGCGTTATTTCCTGAAGTCCCTCAAACAACCTGATAGGATATTTACTAGCACCCTTTTGATTTTATATTTGAGAACCTGAGGCTCAGAGGTTGAGTCACTTGTTTAATATCAACCAACAAATGCAGGACATAGCTGCAAACGCAGCTCCACTGTCTCTTCCAAGTCCTAATGGCTGACTTTGGTTACACGTCACTTGGTGCTGGGCCCTGCCTGTGTACCTTGCAATAATTAGTGCTTGCTGGATTGTGGGAGGCTGAGTGATTGATTGATTAAGAGAACAGCTTTAGAAGCAGACAGTTCTGGGAGACCCTGCCCAACATGACCGCTCCCATCTTTGGTTTTCCCACTGCAGTAAACTGTGGCAAGAGCCATGTGAACTGTGTGCTTGGAGGGTTCAGTTCAGGGCCTGGCACACAGTGGGTGACTGGAAAATGGCTGGGAAGACAGAACAGGATGACACTATGCCTCTCTGTGTAACAAGGCAACATACTTGTTGCTTTAAGATTGGCACTCACATTTTTCTATGGGAGGAAGCTCCCTTTGTTTGGGAAAAACTCTTGATTCACTAAGGGTATTTGGGATTTGAAAGCATGAGGGTTGTAGGCCCGACCTTCAGCAACTGCCACCCCCCAACCCCAAACGAGAATGATTCAGTTGGAACTTTGGGACTGAAAAAATACGATTTTTTTTGTCCTTCTGAGGGGGGGAGAAGAAAGGAGCAGAGAATTATGCAGAGCAAAGTTTAGCTGGTGGGAAGAAAATGTGTGAGCAGGGGAAGACTGAGAGCCGTGCCACTGGAAATCTGCCGTGGGATGATCCAGCCTTTCACATTTAAGGCTCCACGTGGAGGTATCTGGCTGCAACATCACTCCCTTTCTTCTCTCCGCACCACAGTGATGTCTTTCAACACTCGACTGAGCTCACAAATGCTTTGCAGGAGTTTTTACATAAATAGAAATAAATATATTACAAATATAATATAACCAGGTGGACAGAGGCAGAGGCAGAAATGGCACTTGAGAAGGGACCCTGGTAATACTTCTACACTGCTGGTGGGAATGCACACTAATACGTTCCTTTTGGAAGGATGTTTGGAGAGTACTTAGAGATCTACATAAAAGGGAAGGAACTATCCAGACAAGGTCATGGATTGAGGAAAACTGTATCCCTACAGGTCCCAGGAGCTGACATTATTATTGTTATTTTTTTTTTTTATTAAATCATAGCTGCGTACATTAGTGTAATCAAGGGGTATAATGTGCTGGTTTCATATATAATCTGAAATGTTTTCATCAAACTGTTTAACATAGCCTTCATGACATTTTGTTAGTTATTGTATGAAGACATTTGTATTCTGCATTTAGTAAGTTTTGCCTGTACCCTTCTAGGATGCACCATAGGTGTGGCCCTACCAATTACCCTCACTCCACCCCAGTCTTCCCCCTCCCCTCTCTTCCCATATTCTTGTGCTATAGTTGGGTTATAACCTTCATATGAAACCTTTAAATTAGTTTCATAGTAGGGCTGAGTACACTGGATACTTTTTTTTCCATTCTTGAGATACTTAATCTCAAAATAATTTATCCTCAACATTGGTGAGGTCCTTTGAAAAGGCTAATTTAAGCCAGCTTGCAAAGTCCATTTACCATGGATTTTCTTTCCCTATAACATTGTGAGAACATTTTAAACTTTAGATGTTTATATGAAAATGAATGGTTAAAGAAAAATAACAGTAGAATATCTAAAGTGTAGTCATAACCCTTTAATACAGTACCTTTTTATAGAAACTAAAATGGTTGGAGAAGTATAGAAATCTTGACAAATAAACACCGTGACATCACCCAGTCAACGGCCACTCTTCAAACATCTATGGAGCTATTTGTGTGTGTCAGTAGAGTTATTAAGAAAAAAATGTGATAAATTATATCTTTCATATAAATCTCTCATATTACAAAGCATCTAAAAAATAAAATAATGAATTATGGTTAACCCAACTATAGCACAAGAATATGGAAAGGGAGGGGAGGAGGGAGGGAGGGTAATTGGTGGGGCCAAACCTATGGTGCATCCTAAAAAGGTACAGGTGAAACTTACTAAATGCAGAATACAAATGTCTTCATACAGCAACTAAGAAAATGCCATGAAGGGTATGTTAAATAGTTTGATGAAAACATTTCAGATTGTATAAGAAACCAGCTCCTTGTACCCCTTGATTGCACTAGTGTACACAGCTATGATTTAATAAAAAAAAATAACAATAATAATGTCAGCTCCTGGGACCTGTAGGGATACAGACAGTTTTCCTCAATCCATGACCTTGTCTGGATAGTTCCTTCCCTTTTATGAATTCCCAGGGAGCACTCAGAAAAAATAAAAAAAATAAAAAAATAAAAAAATCATCAAGAAAACTGAATAGATATTGCTCAAAAGAGGACATGCAGATGGCTAAGAGATGCATGGAAAAAATGTTTACCATCACTATTATAGGAATGCTAATCAAAAATCTCACACATATTCAGGACAGCAATTATCAATAAAATGAAACACAAATGTTGGTGAGGATGTGAAAAAACAAAACCATTTTACATTGTTGGTGGGAATATAAATCAGGACGGCCCATGTAAAACAGTATGGACATTCCACCCCCCCAAAAAAATAATAGAATGACTTTTTAGTGTTAATATAAATAATTTGAAATCAGTTTTGTAAAGAGATGTCTGCACTCTCTTGTTCATTGTAGCACTATTCACAATAGCCGGGAGGTAGAAATGATCTAAAACATCCATTGACAGATGAACAGGTCATAAAAAATGTGAATACTTTTCACAGTGGAGTACTGTTCAGCTTTAAAAAGAAAGACATTTTGTCATTTGCAACAACTTGGATGGTATTGGAAAACATAGTTCTAAGTGAAATAAGCCAGATACAGGAAGACAAATGCTGCATAGTATCACTTATACATGGAATCTAAAACAATTGGACTCAAAGAACCAGAGAGTAGAAAGGTGATTAATCTGTCATGGGGCAGGCAAGGGTTTGAAGGTATAGGGAGATGATGGTTAAATGATGGTAAATGAAAACAACATGTTTCTGCCCAAAATACTGAGGATTACTTAGTTAAAGACACTGAAAATGCAGGAGGAACATACTGCCTCAGCTTCTATAATGTTTGCCTGATAGCAGGACATAAGTCTTTCCTTACCAGCCACAGCACTTGCTTATTGGACCAGCAGAACCAGTAGGCACCAGAGGAATCTGGAAATACATTTTACTATCTTTTCATATATTCTTATCTTTTAAAATGCTGAAACAGCTCTTCCTTTGTCTTGTCATTCTACAGGATTGATGGCTCTTTGTTAAAATACTATTTAAGCAAGGCCCTTAAGCCACTGACTTGAGAGAAAAATAGTTTTGAACTAAGACCTCTGTACTGAGATCGGTACAGAACATGTTAATAAAATTCTGCTTTTCTTTTTGGTTAATTTGACTTTTGATTTCATAAGTATCTCAATAAAAACCTAAAAAGGGAAAGAAAATGAATTATGTTTCCTTTCCAAGAGCCCCACAGTACAAAACTTCAGTTAGAAAGTCAGAATAAGACTGTTTTCCTTTGAGACAAATTGTACAGCGTGGTAAGTATAGTAAATAACAATGCCTTGAACATTTCAAAATTGCAAAGAGCAGAAATTTCAAATGTTCTCACCAAAAAAGATAAGCATTTGCACTGATTATTATGTTAATTACCTTGATTCAGTTATTCTACATTGGATTTGTAAATAACATCACTTTGTACCTCATAAATATATGCAGGTATCATTTGTCAATTAATAATTTTTAAAAAATTACAAAAAGAAAACAAAAGATTCTAACAACACAAAATGGTGAAAGGATAATCCCTTCAATAAATGGCGGTAGGAAAACTAGATCATGCAAAAAAATTAAGATAGAACTTTGTCTCTCACCCTCTACAAAAATCAACTCTAAGTGCAATAAAGACCTAAACGTACATCTGAAACTACAAAACAGTCAGAAGAAAATACAAGGAAAAACTTCATGACATCGATCTGGGCAATGAAATTTTTCGATAACACCCCAAAAGCACAGACAACAAAAATAAAAATGGAAAAATGAGATTACATCAAAATAAAATGCTTCTGTAAATAAAACAACCTAGTGAAGAGACAAATCTATGAAATAAAATATATTTATGATCAATGCTTCAGATAAGGGTTAATAGCCAAAATATATAAGGAACTTCAACAACTGAGTAAAAAAATACAAATACCACAATTAAATTTGGGCAAAGTACCTAAATAGACATTTCTTCAAAGAAGACATACAAATGGTCAACAGGTATATAACAAGGTACTGAATATCCCTAATCATCTGAGAAATGCAATTTAAAACCACTATAAAATATTATTTCGTATCTATTAGAACAGCTATTTTGAGAAGTTGAAAGAGAAAGAGATGGCTAGAATGTGCAGTAAAGAAAACTTTTGAACACTGTTGGTATAAATGTGAGTTAGCACAATCTTTATGGAAAATACTAGGAAGGTTCTTGAAGCAATAATAACAAGACCTTCCCTGTGATCCAGCAATCCTACACTACTTGGTATACTTCAAAAGGATAAGAATTTAGTATGTTGAAAAGATATCTGTATATCTGTGTTCACTGTAGCATTACTCACAATAGCAAAGATGTGGAATCCACATACGTGCCTTTAATAGAAGAAAGTGTGTTTCATACATGGAATACCATTCAGCCTTAAATATAATGTTTCTTTGATAAAACAGGGAAGTCCCTTTTTGTTGGACAATCTTCTTTCTTTCCTTACCACTTAAAATATGATAATATGCTTTAAATTTAACTCAATCTAAGATGCCATGGAGATTTTGGTAGGGAAGTGCTAAGAAGGAGGGATAGGAGTATTAATTTATTGATACTTGTAGTTATAGGATGTCAGGCACAGATGAAGGTACTGACCATTGTCAGTAAGCCTAGAGATGTGAGGGGTATGGGCAGGGCTACGCATAGTCAGCCTCTATTTCCAATACCTTTCAATCATGTCCTGCTCTGTCAGTACCTGCTGCTCTTCCCCAATTTTCTGGAAATATGTGATACATTTGGGTGAAGACAGAATTGGGATAGAAAGAGAGATGAATGATGAAGAGGGAGGCATTGGAATGTTGTTGACAAATGTACCTTATCTTTTTAACATACTGCCATCTTTTTTTTTTCTATTTTTTTTTCTTTGCAGTTTTTGGCCAGGGCTGGGCTTGAACCCACCACCTCCAGTATAAGGGGCCAGCACCTTACTCCTTGAGCCACAGTTGCCACCCCCATACTGCAATCTTTTGTCTTCCTTCTTGGCAGATTGACTTGAAGCTAGTGTGAATCTTATGCCTAGCATTAATCCCGCTCATTCCTCTGACAGACACAGTACTTGGTTAATAGCCTTCGCCTTTTTCTCTTGGTCTATCTTCTTCACCTGAATTTACCTGAACTCTGGGCACTGAATGTCCTTATACTGTCCTCTGGTTGTTATAAAGTGTTTTCCACATACTTGACCATCTTAGACTTGCCCAGTATTCTAAAATTATATCATTTATTGCCTTCCTTCACACTAACCAATCCCCTATTCTACCAGTGCTTCAGCTAAGAAATGATGGGACAAATTGAATAAAATTGTATAAATTGACTATACTAAAGTATATAAAAAGGCACATACATTAACTTCAGACATCTACAAATTAACCTCTCAGATTATGGAACAGCAGTGTGACAAGCCAGAGGAGGAGATTTTGAGGGGTCAGCAATTATCTCAGCATCTCTGAAAACATTCCATAATGCCATAATTCAAACACTAAAATATGATTCTATTTCCACATTAGGATCTATGTAAATGACCCAGGATAGAAAATTAGGGGGTATAATGTAGGCTCTGTTGCTCTCCATTCTATAAAAGTTTATTAAATACCATTAAGTTAATTTATTTCTATATGAAATGTTATTATATTCCTGCAGTGCACCATGTGAAACTAGGCTTTTAAAATGTTAATTGTTCATTTCAAAATGATCCCTGTGTTCTATTTTTCCTGACAATGTATTTTCTAGAAAGAGTAACAAATTCTGTGCTTGAATGTTGCCTAGTTAGTGCAATGTACACAAGGTTCAGAAATTTAGCCCTCAATTTCCCATTCTTTTCTAAGAATGGGCAAAGGGCTATCCCTCGCTTCACAATTCTTAGTGCTGATAATGAGGAACACCACTGGAACTCCTTTAATGACCTCTCCCCAATCTACATCTTCCTGCTTACTCTTGATATTCCTCCAGACATAAAATATCATATGTTTCTATCTAAATATTTCTCTGTCAATTTTCCTTTGAATAATGTGCTTGAAAGTCATAAATAGAATGAGTACCATGGATTTTTAGGACTGTGAAACTATTCTGTATGATACTACTATAGCAGATACATGTCATTACATACTTGTCAAAAAATATACAGCACCAAGAACCCTAAGATATAAACTATGAACTTTAGCCAATAGTGAAAGGGATCTCTGAAAAACAAAAAGCAGCCCCTGTCTATTATTCTGAGGGACTCTGAGAATCAGAGGGCATCCCAGGGTAAACAGAAAACAGAAATTAACAAAACAAAGCATAGAGCCATTGAAGATTCACATAGGAATGAACTTAGCTAAAGGCAGAAGGAACAATACAGCAGAGGGCACCAGTGAAGACTAAGAAAGGGGGTCATGAAAAGTGGAAGGAGTCATCTTTCCTGCAGAGTGAATGATGCTGTGTCTGAGACTACTTTTAGATTCATACCTTCCATAATAGGTGTTGATCTTGCACTTGGGTCTTATCCCAAGTGCTGGGCAGGACCAGGGTAGGATACTCTCATGCTCCCCACGAACATCAGCTTTGAAGGATTTACAGGAGGATGGAAAGCGGACTTCTGTGACTATGCAAATTAAGAAAGAATAACATACTAGAAAAGACAGCTTTAGGTAAATAAGAAGTAAAGATTTGAGTAAGGGATGGTGAGCCCTTTCCACCCCTCTACTGTTGAGCCTTGTCTTAACTGTATAGCTTTTTTGCATCTTTCAATAAACCCTGAGCACTCCAACATGGTGTGTACTATTTATTTCATCCTGGTTGTCCTGTGGGCTCAGAAGAGGTGTGTCAACTGAGAGCCTCTGGCCAAGGTACTTCCTGGTGTGGCTTGAACAGCCACCCTGGAAGGTATGTGGATTGAAAGCCTATGAGGGTGGACAATTCTTTCCTCTGGCTGTCTTTTCACAAGAGATAGTCACTTCTGTAGTGGGTTATACTGGCCTGTCCTGTTGCAGGAAGATGAGGGCCCAGCAGAGAGAAAGAATTGCCCAAACACCAAGATATAGAGGAAGGGCTTTTATTTCAGCCAGCAGAGCCATGATGGCCTGAACCCAGAAATGGTTGTGCTCCCTGATCCCCTCTAACCCTGTCCTTTTATAAACAAACAGATAGAGGAATTACCATGTTGCCCCTGACTGGAGATTTTAAAGGACACAGGAAAAATGGGCATGCAGGAAGGTGGGTGCAGAATTTACAGAAGCTGAAAGCAAGCATTAGTTTCAAGGTCCTAGGAAGTTACATTTCTACAAATTCCTAAGAGCTGAGTCACCATGGGGAGGACTTTGCAGGAGTGTCCTTGGGTTCTTGTGAGAAGACTTTTGTTCTCTCAGACCTTACTTTTCCCTGGTCTCCTCTCTAAGTCCTAGTCTGTTTTTCTGGCTCTGTGTTCCTTTGTGGTGTGTCTTTCAATTCTTGTCTAACCACCCTGGAACTGGCCATTTAAAGCACTTTTGAGGGGATTTCTTTCTACAGTAACTCCTTGGTCTCTAAGAAGGGCTCCCCCAGATCAGTGATAATATAGGATTTATTAGATAGAAAGGAAAATAGAAGGAATGAAAGGCACCAGAGCCTCCGTCTAAAGGGGGAGATCCTAGTGGAAAGTCCCAGGCAGGTCTTTTATCTAGGGGGTTATCTTGAGAATTATACTTGGCCAGGACTTGCCAGACTGAAGATACCTTTTCAAAGCTGATTAGTGAATTAATAAATAAATTCAGTCTTTCTAGCTCCAGGCAAAAGCAACAAGGAGTTCACTTCTGAAGAAGCCCAGCTTCCATGAAATATTGGAAAAACTACTTTTCTTCTGTCTTCTTGTATCCAGAGAGTGAGTTTGCAGAAAAAAATGTCTGTTTGCCCAGGCCTAGAAAATGGGGGTCCTTGTCTAGCCCTGAATGTATCAGCACACTTTCAATAACAACACGTCAATATTGACTCAGCAATTTTAACAAATATACCACACTAAAGTAAGACGTTCCACAGAGGGAAAATTGGGGGTGTGGAGGGAGGAAGCAGTTAGAGTTTGTGGGAACTCTGCACATTTCACTCAATCTTTTTTGTAAACCTATAACTGATAAGGAAACATCTACTAATGAAAAAAAAATAGACATACAATTGTATGACCTAGCCTTTTCACTTCTAGATATTCACCTAAGAGAAAACATACATCCATACAAAGACTTAGACAAAAATGCTCGTAGAATCTTCAATTTCTGGAAACTCCTCAAATACCTGTCAACAAACTTAAGTAAATAAACAAATTATGGCAAATACATAAAAGAGAATACCACTTGGCAATTAACAAGGATGAGCTGTGGGATGAATCCCAAAATAATTATTCTCAGTAAAATACCAGACAAAATAGAAGGAAGGGTTATGATGGGATGAGGAATTTTTTAGCTGGTGATGAATATGGTCATTATTTTGATTGTTTTTAGAGTTTCATGAGCAACTATTGAGTTATAATTTATCAAATTGTTCTTTCTAGATATTTATAGTTTATTTTATGTCAATTATATTTCAATAAATATATAAAATAATTCAAAGAACATTATTCCTTTTTCTCTCTGTTCTCCCCCTCCTTGTTTATCCTCATATTTACTATCCTCCCTAGGTCATATAGAACACCCTTAGATATTTATGATGCAAAAAATGCTATTTATCACTGTTTTCAGTGTTCTGGCTTTATCATTTAGGGATTACATGACACAGAGAAGAAAATGATATTTTTTTTTAGTACCTGGGAATTAGGTCTAATTTGCTTTTACTGTCTTTTGAATGTCCTTGGTATATATTAGTCTGTCCTATGATTATAAAGTGAGAGAAAAGGATACATACAGTCCATTGGGCTGTACTACTCAAATTTCTAGCTTACCAAATTGCTGATGAATTTAGAGTTTTATGAAAAAAGGGATCTACCATTCAACATAAAGTTCAAAGGACGATAGATTTTATAAAATACAGAGCTTTTTCTGAAGCTGGTATAAACTTAAATATACAAAGCAGATATGATACCATAGCATCATATCTCAGTTTAATTCTTTACTGTATAACAGTAAGATGCCAGGCTTACCATCTGATTTTTTTAAAAGTCAAACAACATAAACTATCTAAGATATCCATCACAATAATTCATATCATCTGTTTGGAGAAAGATGGTCAGAATACATCAACATTTGTCCCCTGGAAGGCAAGGGGGAAAGTTTTAATATCCTTAATTTACTATTATTTTTGTGAATACCTCCTTTTAAAGCAATCCATTTATTTAAACAGTGCCAGTGATAACACACTATTTAAATTCATGTTATTTAATAATGCTACAATGTAGCAACTAGGAGTCTCTCTCTAGAGGCAGGTTACCTGGATTTAAAGAACAGTCTGCCATTTACCATCTTATTAATATTCCTCTGTGAGTTTTAGTGTCTGTATCTTCAAAAGGGATGAATTATTGGAGCATATCACAATGTTGTATTATTGCATTTCTTATAAGAATTAAATGTGAGTTTTGAGCACAGTTTCAGGCACATGATAAATGTAAACATAAATTTTACCTATGATAATTATTACATTATCATAATGTAACAGAGCATTTGATTACTCATGCTTGAAAGTCATAAAGGTACCCTTATCTGTGACAGTATGCTGATTAGAGGCATTTATCTCTGTTCTGCAAATGCTACAAAGTTGATAAAAATGTATTCATCTTCTGAGAAATTCAGATGAAATGTTAGTGAAAACAGAACAGTGTAATCAAAAACCGAGGGTTAATTGTGATCATAGTACATCATTTTATTGAAACTACCATTTCCACAACTGTGACCAAGCATTATTAAAACTTTGAGAAACATCACACAGCCTGAAAAATCCACCCACCTGTTAGTGCCTTGCTATACAATCATTATTTCTTTAACAAATGTATCAAGTCCCTACTGTATGCCAAGCACCATTCTCACAGCTGGAATGCTACAGTAGCAAGATGTACACAATTCTGCTGTCCGGAAATTTATAATCCAGAATGGGAAAGAGACAATAAAAAGTAATTATTTAATTACAATTGTCATGAACCATTGAAGACATATAGAGTTCTAAGCAGGTGAATAATAAAGAATTCAAATTGTCTTTTTATTTATTTATTTTTTGTAGAAACAGAGTCTCACTTTATCGCCCTCAGTGGAGTGCCGTGGCGTCACACAGCTCACGGCAACCTCCAACTCCTGGGCTTACGCGATTCTCTTGCCTCAGCCTCCCAAATAGCTGGGAATACAGACGCCCGCCACAATGCCTGGCTGTTTTTCTGTTTTACAGTTCGGCCGAGGTCGAGTTTGAACCCGCCACCTTCGGAATATGAGGCTGGCGCCCTACTGGATGAACCACAGGCGCGGCCCCCTCAGATTGTCTTTTTAAAACTATTACCTTACCAAATCATGTTAGAGAGTAAGTTTCAGATTTGGCATTTTGTGATTTTTTACTTAAATTACTTACATTTCTTAGGCTTCAATTTCCTTGTCTGTAAAACATGTATAATAATATTTGCTTTAAAATGATAATGTGATGACTAAAAAAAAAATAGTGTGCAAATCACTGGCCAATTCTAATTACTGAATACCTGAATTACTGAATCTCAAAAACATAGCTTTTGGGTGGTGCCTGTGGCTCAGTGAGTAGGGCACTGTCCCCCTACACAGAAGGTGGCGGGTTCAAATCCGGCCTCCACTGAACTGCAACAAAAAAATAGCCCAGCATTGTGGCAGGTGCCTGTAGTTCTGTAGTTCCAGCTACTTGGGAGGCTGAGGCAAGAGAATCGCCTAAGCACAGGAACTAGAGGTTACTGTGACCTGTGTGATGCCAAGGCACTCTACCAAGAGTGATAGAGTGAGACTCTGTCTCTACAAAAAAAAAAAAAAAAAAAAATAGCTGTTATCCACTCTATCAGAGAGACATTTAGATTTAAAAATGGTGGTTGTTATTGTAATAAATCTAATCTTTATAAGTATTTGATTCCAAGTGGTTGTAATTTATACTTTTTTTTCTTTTTTTGAAACAGAATCTCACTCTGTCACCTTGGGTAGAGTGCCTTGGCTTCTGGTTCACAGCAACCTAAACCTCTTGGGCTTAAGAGATCCTCTTGCCTCAGCCTCCCATGTAGTGTAAATTATACTTTTTCAGAATAAATAAAAGTGCAACATTTGTATGTATGTGCATACACGTGCACATGTTGAGATGGCTTCTACTTCCTTCAGTGGAAAGAAAAAGATTCCAAAATTGAATCTTATGCAATTTTGGCCATAGTAAATAAATTATTAAATAGCAACTTGGTTGAACTGTTGATTGAATATAAAGACCTACTTGATTCTGTGAGATATAGCCGTGTGTGTGTGAATATATTCAGATATATATTTCCAATTTGAGAAAAAAGGGTCCAAATTGCTTTGAAGAGTGAACTAGTCACTGGCATCAGTGCTATAGCTTCCCTAGGGAAGTACTTTGGAGGGGATTGTAGTAATATTCAGCAATGAGGTATGTAGCACTTTTTTTAGGATAAGTTTGTGAACTTGTCAGACCTAATATTATGAGAGTATCCCAATGGTTTTCTTGTTTTAATAATCACATTCCTTTAAGATTTTCAATTCATAAAAAAAATGGGAAAAATGTTTTCCCTAGGGCCAGCTTTTTTAAATTTTTTTTTTTTAATTTTGTTTTTATTAAATCATAGTTATCTACATTAGTGCAGTCATGGGGCACAATGTGCTGACTTCATATACAATCTGAAATATTTTCATCAAACTGTTTAACATAGCCTTCATGGCTTTTTAATCACTATATGAAGACATTTATATTCTGCATTTAGTAAGTTTCACCTGTACCCTTCTAA
>CAUYRH010003591.1:0-24420 GCA_963574655.1 Perodicticus potto
GAGAAAAGGGAACACTTCTACACTGCTGGTGGGAATGCACACTAATACGTTCCTTTTGGAAGGATGTTTGGAGAGTACTTAGAGATCTAAAAATAGACCTTCCATTCGACCCTATAATTCCTTTACTAGGTATATACCCAAAACACCAAAAATCACGTTATAACAAAGACATCTGTACCAGAATGTTTATTGCAGCCCAATTAATAATTGCTAAGTGATGGAATAAGCCCAAGTGCCCATTGACCCACGAATGGATTAATAAATTGTGGCACATGTATGCCATGGAATACTATGCAGCCTTAAAGAAAGATGGAGACTTTACCTCTTTCATGTTTACATGGATGGAGCTGGAACATATTCTTCTTAGCAAAGTATCTCAAGAATGGAAGAAAAAGTATCCAATGTACTCATCCCTACTATGAAACTAATTTATAGCTTTCTTATGAAGGCTATAACCCAATTATAGCATAAGAATATGGGAAAAGTGGCGAGGGAGGGGAGGGGAGGGGGAGGATGGGTGGAGGGAGGGTAAATGGTGGGGCCACACCTATGGTACATCTTAGACGGGTTCAGACAAAACTTACTAAATGCAGAATACAAACATCTTCATACAATAACTAAGAAAATGACATGATGGCTATGTCAAACAGTTTGATGAAAATGTTTCAGATTGTATATGAAACTAGCACATTGTACCCCTTGATTGCACTAATGTACTCAGCTATGATTCAACAATAAAAATAAAAAAAATAAAAAAACCCAAAAATATTCATAGTACATGTAACTGACAAAGAACAAAATACTTGAATAGACACTTTACAAAAGAAGATCTATAAAGGGCTAATGAACACATAAAAAGGGTCTCACATTATTAATTATCAGGGAATGCAAACTAAAACTTCAATCAAACTTTCCTCTGCCGCACATTTCAAGAATGAGAATTGTCTTTGGCCAGACTTTAAATATGTAAACACTAACAAAAGCTGATTAGCCAGAAAAAAAAAGGTCCATGTATATTTTCATGATATCCAACACCACAGGTAGGCAAAACAGTCCTCACAAAATCAGCATGTGGCCACTGGGTCGCAAGTTGGACACCCATGCTCTAGAATGTCTAAAATCAAAAAAGACTGACAACATAAAATATTAGTAAGGATGTGGAGTAATGGAAAACCTCACACATTGCTGATGGGAATATAAAAATGACAAACTACTTCGGAAAACTACTTAGCAAAGCCTTATAAGGTTAAACATTTATGTACCTTATGATGCAATAATTCTACTCTCAGGTATTTATCCAAGATAAATGTAAGCATATGTCTGTGAAAAAACTTGTATAAAAATCCTCCTAGCAACCTTATTCTATAGTCAAAAACTAGGGATGGGTGATAAAAATATGCATACATCAACAGGAAAAAGGATAAATTGTGAGAAATTAACTCAATATACTATTACTCACCAGTAAAAGAAACTAACTACAGATACATTCAATCACATGGATGAATCTCAAAAACATTATGTTAAACAAAATAATGCAGACATAAAAGTGTATAATGAGGCTCGGCACCTGTAGCACAGTGGTTATGGCTCCAGCCACATACACTGAGGGTGGCGTGTTTGAACCCGGCCTGGACCGGCTAAAACAACAATGACAGCCGCAGCAAAAAAATAACCAGGCGTTGTGGCGGGCCTGTAGTTCCAGCTACTTGGGAGGCTGAGGTAAGAGAATTGCGTAAGCCCAAGAGTTTGAGGTTATTGTGAGCTGTGATGCTACAGCACTCTACGGAGGGTGACATAGTGAGACTTTTGTCTTAAAAAAAAAAGTGTATAATGTATGATTCTATTTATATGAAGTTCAAGAACAGACAAAACTGATCTTTAGGATAAAAATATCAGTGGGTAGGGGAAGGGCATGATTGCTGGCAAAGGGGCATGAACAAATTTTCTGCAGTGATGGAAATGTGTTACAGTTTGATTTGGATGTTGATTACACAGGGGTATATAATTGTCTAAACTCATTGAACTGAACACTTAAGATTATGAAATTTTTATTGTGTATAGATTACAACCCAATTAAAAATTTTAAAAATATGAAGCCCCAAAGTCTACAATAACTACTTAATTGATATCACTACTTGGATGATTAAGTAGACATCTCAAATAGAACTCAGACATTGAGTAGTGGTCTCAAACATCTTTATCACCATGAAGAAAATAAAATAAGGTCACATAATAAAGAGGGACTAATTTAAATAGGGTAATTAATGAACTAAGGAAAGAACATCCCAGACAGACAGAAGGCAAATGCAAAGACTGAAATGGGAATGAACTTGGTGTGTGCCTGAAACACGGTAAGAGATGATATCAAAGGAGTGAAGCCAGGTCATATAGGGCCATATAGGCAGTAGGGGTGGGGACTTTGATTTTGAGTGTAATGAGAAGCCACCAGAGGGGTTTAAACAGACACATAGCATGACTCTATTCGCATTAAAAAGGACAGCTCTTGGAGAACAGATTTGGGATGTGGAGGATGGGGAAGAATGAAAGCAAGGTGGCCAATCAGAAGGTGTGCTGGCTATTCCTCATAACCTCTTTACTTCTTCTCCCATTACATTCTCTACCCTTCTCTTACCTGAAGGCTGACCTTTGTAGGCAGCATCTCCAGAGCTCCTTTGCTGGCTAGTTTCTGTTTGAATTTAATGGAGGAACTGAGAGGAGATGAGAATTAGGACAAGATAGACCAGGGTACTTATTACCACTCCCTCTATCCCATTTCCTTCCTTTCTTAACTGGGTCCTGACTGTGGCTATGTTGCTGCAGCTATAGCTCCTGTTGCAAATTCCTGGTGTTTTACCCCCTTCTGGTGGTTATGTTAACCTTGTCCATGCTTTGGTTAATAGTCACATCATTAAACTCTCTTTGGTTAGTCCCTTTGGAATGTGCCGTCTGTTTCCTGCTGGTACTCAGAATAGCACGCATGGCTGTGGTTGGTAAAAAGATGATGATGGCTTAGACTACAGTGGTAGTGTTGGAGGTGGTAAGAAGAAGACAGATTCAAGGTATATTTTGAAGGTGGGGTGGACATGGTGGTTTATGTTTATAATCCTAGTGCTTTGGGAGGGTAAAGTGGAAGAATCGATAGCTTGAGACCAGGAGTTTGATATCAGCCTGGATAACATAGATCCTATCTCTACAAAAAAAAAAAAAATTAAAAGATATTAGCCAGGTGTCATGACACATGCCTGTAGTCTCAGCTACTTAGGAAGCTGAGGCAGAAGGATCTCTAGAGCCCAGGAGGTATAGGTTACAGTGACCTACCATTGTGCCATTGCACTCCAGCCTGGGTGACAGAGCAAGACCCTGTGTCTAAAAAGTAAAAATAAAAAAGATATATTTTGGAGATAGAAACCATAGGAAATACTTATGGATTATATGTGGAGGAAAGGGGAAAGAGAAATGGAGAGAAATCCCTAGATTTTGGCCTTAAGAGAATGGTGGTGCTGTTCACTGAGATAGGAAGTCTGAGGGAGATGTAGGCTTACTAGGATGGAGATGGGGGGATCAAATATTTGTTGTCAGCCATGAGTTGTTGATTAGAAATCCAAAGGGGATGTCATGTAGGCATGTAGATGTAAGAAGATGAAGCTCAGTAGAAATATTTGGCTGGAGATAGAAATTTGCGAGCCATCAGTCTGCCCTCTTACTTAAAGCCATGGGGCAGGGTGGAAACACTTAGGGAGAATGTGTTGAGGGACCCCCATTGTGTGAGTCATGATGGGAGTCAGGCCCTGCCATCCACTGAGAAAACTGAAAAAGCCAGACACTCGCTTTCCCTGACCTCTGGCAAACTGGGCAAGAGCGCGTGACCTAGGCTCAGCTACTCTAGGACTTATGACCAGGACATTGAATATGGACTCAGTGTTAACATAGATGAAAGGGACAGTTTCTAGTTTGTTCTAATGGTAGCAGCCACAGCATCCAGTAACTACTGGCAGTGATTATCAGCATGACATCCATGATCAGTGCTGATGTTGCCAGCGTCAGCATTCAGTGTCTGGTGGGCATAGCAGGGTGACCTAACTAGTCTTTCTGTGGTGTGAGCTTGGTTCGGACTCTGATCCTTGAGCTTCCCCTCAGTCTCAGAATATTTTCCAAGCCTAGTTCGCCAGCTTTCCCATCAATTCTGTTTGCAACCTAACTTCCGGTTAGTATTATTTTCTCCTTAGATTAACTAGGGTTGGTTTCTGTTGATTGCAACTAAGAACCCTGTTAGAACATTTCCTTGAACTTGGTAGGCACACAATGAATATCTGCTAAATAAGGGGAGAGGGGCAGGATGGCCAACTAGAGATATTGCTTGCTGGACCATCCCAGTGGAAAGGATAGATTTCAGGTAAAGAGTAGAGAAGAAGAGACACAGATCACGTGTAGATGATAAGAGAAGTGCTGGAGCCTTCTGGGGAACTCATGGAGGAAAATTGTGAAGCAGAGAAGGAAGAAGACAAAAGAAAAAAGATAACGATGGGAATCAAACTCAGGGAGGCTTGGAGCCAAGTGAAAGGGTAAGGAGGCATTCCCTTACATTTCTTCCACAAGTCTTCAAAGTCCAGTGGGATACTAAGTTTCTTGGAGGCTCCCCCCACCCCATGAGTTCAGGCACAGCAACAACACAATAGTGGGGAGACTTTGTGCAATCCCAGAACTTGGTCTTTCCGTGTGGGGTTCCCTTCCGAGGAAAGTGCCACATGAGGCCAGAGAGCCAGCTCTCTTCCATTCAGACACTTCCTTCCTTGCCCCTCCCCAAACCACTGCAATAGGGAGTGCACTTTGATGAGCTGATAATTTGGGGAGTGGCCACTTCCTCCCAATGGGTGCATGTTGCAGGCTGAGATTCCCAGAGAGTGGGCCCTATGTCTTTCTACTCCAGGGCCTATAGTAGTCCCAGGGTACCCAATTTGGGAGCTCCCTGCCTACCGGCATTTCATGGAGTTGCATACTGGCAAATCAGATAGGCAGGCTGGACCCCATGTCTCCCAGACTCAAGCAGGTTGCTGGGAACACAGCGAAAGAGGTCTGGGAACTGGACTTAAGGGGAGAGGAGGCCCATGTGAACAGAAATGACAGGAGAACTCTGTGGAGCTCCAAGATGTGGCAAGCTGGGAGAATATCCATCTCCCCCACAGGAAAACTACCCTGTGGGATTGGGGTGGATACTCCTGAGAGGAAGAGTCTACCCCCATAACAACCAGGCGCAGCACATTCAGCCACTTAGGCTGACCTGGAGCTGTGGCCCCCTTCCCCATCCATTCTGTACAGGAGAGAAGTTTGAGCCAAGATTTTGGCAAGCAGCTGTCTCCCTCCAGGGGATGGGTTCTCCATGCTGAGATCTCCACAGAGAGTGGGACTCATGCCTCTTCCCTAAAGGACTTATAGTGGACCCAGAGTGCCTGATTTGGGATGTCCCTACACACAAACATTTCACAGAGACACATGCTGGTGGGTCACATATGAAGGCCATGAAGGTTGGAGGGAGGTTTGAGACCTGGACAGCCAGAGTGTGAATCTCAGATGGCCCTGTCTCCATAAGCAGACTTTCTGGTTGGGTGGAGCCAGTTCAGTCCCTCCCTGGTGGCTTTCCCCAGAAGCTAGGAGCAGACCTTTGAACCCTGTGGAAACAACTACCTTACCAGCTGTTTTGGAACCTGAAGGCAAGCTCATCCAATCCAGCTCTGCCCAGTCTCACTCCTTCACCCATGTCCAATTTGGCATAGAATAAAAACCCATCTGAAGCTTTAGGGTGCCACCCACCCAGCATTTGAGTGCTCCACCTAAGAGGCTAGAATCTGTCATAGGTCTCAAAAACATTACTGCTTATTCCTTCTAGCAAATGTCCACCTACTGTCAGGTCAGTTTGCACAGCCCTTTACAGAACATGTACTGACTCAACCTTAGAGGGTGAGATGGATTCTCATTCACAAGTGCCATCTACTATCTCAGAGATTAAACTAAGCCAATACAAGTCACACGATTAACAAGTCCACAGAGCTGGGGAAAGAGAAATGATTTCAAAGACTTCGATCCACTTTCATCAAAGTGAGACAGGGAATCTGCCCACACACATACCTCACCACTGATACAGTCTACAAATGACAATCATCTGAGAAAATCACCACACTAACGATATCTATAACCAAGGCTTCTACCTAAAACCTAGATTACCATCAAAGCACCCACAAACAAAGCCAAAGTTTCTTACTCAGCATATACTACAAATACATCTGTGTGAGTGAGGTGAGGGGAAAAGCTCCATCTAAACAAACGAAAATCCAAAAATGAGAAGCAAAGCAGCTCCAGATGAAATGGAATCAGTAAAACAACTCTGGAAGTATGAAAAATCAGAACAAAATTACACCCCAAAAAGGGAATACCAGTTCTCTAGCAATGGATACCAACCAAAATGAAAACATTGAAATGATAGATAAAAAATCCCAAATATGGATTCTAGGGAAACTCAATGAAATTCAAGAGAAAATGAAAAACCAACTCAAAGATACAGACAAATGGAAAAATATATCATGCTCTGGATTGGTAGAATAACATTATTAAAATGTCCATACTACTCAAAGTTATTTACAGAGTCAATGTAACCCCCATCAAAATACTAATGTCATATTTCACAGATCTAGAGAAAATAATTCTATACTTTGTTTGGAACCAGAAAATAGCCTGAATAGCCAAAGCAATCTTCTTCTTCTTTTTTCTTTTTTTTAGAGACAGAGTCTCACTTTGTCACCCTTGGTAGAGTGCCGTGGCATCACAGCTTACAGCAACCTCTAGCTCTTGAGCTTAGGCAATTCTCTTGCCTCAGCCTCCCGAATAGCTTGAACTACAGGTGCCTGCCACAACACCCGGCTATTTTTTTGTTGCAGTTTGGCCAGGGCCAGCTTTGAACCCACCACCCTCGGTATATGGGGTCACTGCCCTACTCACTGAGCCACAGGCACTACCCAGACAAAGCAATCTTAAGCAAAAGGAACAAACCTGGAGGCATCACATTCTCAGAATTCAAACTATACTACAAGGCTGTAGTAACCCAACGGCATGGGATTGGCACAAACATTTGAGATATAGACCAATGGAACAAAATAGATAATGCAGATATAAAACCATCCACATACATCCAACTGGTATTTGACAAAGCTGACAAATATACAATGGAGAAAAGAATCCCTATTCAATAAATGGCTCTGGGAAAATTGGATAGCCACATGCAGAAGAATGAAACAGGATCGGTATCTCTCACCACTCACAAAAATTAATTCAAGATGGATAAATTACTTAGTTGTAAGGCATGAAATCATAAGAATTATAGAAGAAAATGTTGGGAAAACTCTTCTAGATATCAGCCAGCCAAAGAATTTATGAAGAAGACCCCAATGACAATCACAGCAATAACAAGAATAAATGAATGGGACTTGATTAAATTAAAAAGATTCTACTCAGCCAACAAAATAATCAACAGATAAGAATAGACAAACTACAGAATGGGAGAAAATATTTGCAAGCTATATATCCAATAAAGGTATAATAACCAGGACTCAAGCAAATCAGCAAGAAAAATCAATCTCATCAAAAAGTTGGCAAAGATCATGAACAGAAGCTTTTTAAAAGAATATAGACAAATGGCCAATAAACATGAAAAAATACTTAACTGTGCAGGTGAGTCTAAAAGACTTACCATTTGATCCAGCAATGCCACTGCTGAGTACAGACCCAAAGAAAAAGAAGTCATTTTATCAAAGTCACCTGCACTTGAATATTTGTTGCAGTAAAATTCATAATTGCAAAGATGTGTAACCAACCCAAGTGCCTGTCAATTCATGAATGGATTAACAAATGTGGTATATGTATGCTATGGAATACTACTCAGCCATGAAGAAGGATGACTTAATATCTTTTGCAGCAATTTGGATGAAAATGAAGACCATTATCCCAAGTGAAGTAAGTATCAAAAGAATGGAATAAGAAGCACCACATATACCTACTATTAAATTAGAACTAACTGATAACTAACACATGTGCATAGAGGGAACCAAAACTTAACAAAAATCAAATGGGGGGAGAGAAAGGAGGGGATGGACAAATACCTATCTAAGGGGTACACTGAACACTATCTGGGTGATGGGCACATTTATAACCATGACTCAATCATTATAAAATAATCCACGTCACAAAAGTATTTGTACTTTGAAATAAAAAAAAACAAAAACAAATGTCTGCTCTAAATAAGTGGCTGACCTTTTCCCCTTAATTTGAAATTACTCAGCAAGAAAGTGACAGCTTTCCTTGTAGATTTTGAAGTGCAAAGAAACAAGAGGTCAGCAACCGCAGTAACTGTCATTCCACTCTAAGAAAAATAAACACACTGACTCAAGGGTGAAGTCAGTTTCCTTCTGAAAATGGCATATGGGAATTATTGTTCATGGAGAGAGATTCTTATCTGGATCCTCTGGTATTTAATGATGCTCTACATTAACCCACCCATGTTTTCCCATATTTCAAACAGCAGCAAGAGAAACCCATGAACTCCTGATTTTAAGCTATGTATTTCCACAATGAAAGCAAGGATGTCTTTGTCCTCTGCAACTAAAATAAAGAGCTCATATTTCACTTTTCAAAACTTCTCAACGTTACTAAATTCCCCCTTCTCCTCCAGTGCTTTTAAATGAAAGTCAACTGTTGTCTTTGACCAGACCTAAAGAAATTACTGGAACAACTGGAGTCTCAATCTGCTTTGGTAAAAACAATAAAATATGTGAAATCATCCTATTTTGTTTTATTTTACATTTTATTAATTTTGACCTGATTTTGGCCATCTGCTGGAGCTCCTGAAAAGAAACCAACTTTCTGTCTACAGACAACTCCAGATCCAAAGTGAAGGCCAGATCCTCAGCTGTGGTGGGAACCCAATCCTGGAGAGTGTGAGGTCGCCTGGAGCTCCAGTTGACCAAAAAAAAAAAAAAGGAAAAGTCAGCAGATGGAGAAATAAGGTAATTTTAATAGGCTCAATATATCCAAGGCAAAATTCCTGTCAATTCTATCATAACAAGACTCACACATATCACTTCATCTTAATTTTTGTCTTGATCAATGCTTCCCAAATGTTAATCTGGACACCAGTCCCCTGGGGATCTGGTTACAATGCAGATTCTGACTCACCCGTGTAGTGGGGCCTGTATTCTGCCTGTTTAACCATCTCCCAGGTGATGCACTTTGAGTAGCTGCCATAACAGCTATTTCCTGGGTGTTTATACCAGCTTTCCAACTGGGTTTCTTGCCTGCCAGCTTAATCTTATTTTCTTCACAGAGAAGATAGAAATGATTGATTTAGAAGCTAATCCTGAATCTGTAACATTCCCCTCAGCCCTCTCCACTTAGAGTCCCCCTTGGCTCCCGATGTTATTGGAATACAGTCCTGACCCCTTACTGTGGCTGTAAAGGTCTCTATGCCAAGGATTCTCCAAAAGTTGCTCTGCTCATTGCCCCTGTACTCCAGCCCTCCCAGATCTCTCCTGGATCTGTGTCCTTGCAAGTCTTGATTGGACTTTTCATTGGCCTACTGCCCTCTGTTTGCCTGTGGACCGAGTCAGGCCTTCAATAGTCTCTGCTGAGCTTTCTCTTTTCTTCCACAGCTCCTACTCCCTTCACAGAGAGGGGACTCTTTCTTTGTGTTTTCCTACTCCACCCTGAAAATAGCTCTACCACCAATTTTATCAAACTGAGTTTCAATTGTTTACATGGTTATTCCCTAGTACTAAGTTGTGAGCTCCTTGAGAACATAGATTTCCTTCCTTCCTTTCTCCCTCCCTCCTTTTTCCTCCCTTCCTCTTCACTCTTCCTTCCCTATCTCCTTCCTTTTTTCTTCTTTCCCTCCCTCTTCTTCCTTTCTTCCCTCAGTCCATGTCCATTTCTTCATTCCTTCCTTCTTCCCTCCACCTCTCTCTCCTCTTCCTCCCTCCTTCATCTCTCCCCACCCTCCTTTCCCCATTCCTTCCTTCTGCCCTCTCTTCCTTTACTCCCTCCCTGCCTCCTTCTTTCACTCCCTCTCCCATCTTTCCTCCCTTCTTTATTTTCTTTTTTCCTTTCTATCACACCAAACTATCTAAAGTTTCTGAAGTCTCTGGTGTCTAGGACTTTGCAACACTGTTTTTTGTCCCTGGCACACCCTTTTCCCACTGTCTAGGCCTGGAAACTTCTACTCATTCTGCAGGATTCAGTTCAGATGTGACTTGCTACAAGTCTTCATTAATGGGTATTACCCCTGCTCCACCCCCAGTCAGCTAAGGGTTCTCATAACACTCTGTACAAACCCATCATGGCACTGCATTGTAATTAAGTGTCGCCTTCCCAACTGAGCTACGCTGTGCACTTGTTCATTCACTTACTTATTCAGGGAATATTTCTTGAACACTTACTGTTCTAGGCACCAGGGATGTGACAATTCACAAAAGAGGTAAAATCTTTGCTCCTGCTCTCTGAAAGCTTACATTCTAATAGAAGGGAGGCTTGTAATACACAAATACATATGTCAAGTGGTGATAAAGCCTTTAAATGAAAAGAAAACAAGTCAAAGCCATAGAGAGGGATGAGAGATGTGCTTTTAGAGTGGCAAGGAAAGGCCTCTTGAATAAGATAGTACATTTGGGCCAAGACATGAATGAAGTAAGGAAGCAAGCCATGCAGGTATCTGTGAGTGTTCTAGACAGAGGGAATAGTAAGAAGCAAGTGTGATGACCACAGATTTCATGAGGACCAGCCTGAAAGCCAGGATGGCTAGAACAATGTGAGCCAGAGGGATGGTGGTGGAGGCATCACTGAGTCTGGGAAGAGGACCACTTTCAAGCAAAGATCATGGTCTAAAAATTCAGGAGGCTTCTCTTATGTTCAATACCCACAATATAGTAGATTTTCATGGATTAACTTATTGTACTCCTTCCACAGTTTCATTATCTCTACTGCTAACAATAACCCTATAAGGGAGATGCTGCTAACCTGATTGCACACGTGAAGCAACTGAGGCTAAATGACTTGCCAAGGGTCACTCAGCTACAGTGCATAAATCCTGGGACCTGGGTCTGTCTGACTGCAAAGCCTGTGCCATTTCAATATTCTATAGTGTTTCTGTACTATATTTTATTATGTATCCCTGTAGTTACAAAACAGTATTGAATAATGCCAAACCTTCTTGTGGAAGGATAAAATGAGACATTCTTTGACATAGCTTGAATGGTTAAAAAAGAGTCATGGTATACAATTTAAAAGTTAGAAGTTTGTGGTACATGTATACCATGGAATACTATGCAGCCTTAAAGAAAGATGGAGACTTTACCTCTTTCACGTTTACATGGATGGAGCTGGAACATATTCTTCTCAGCGAAGTATCTCAAGAAGGGAAGAAAAAGTATCCAATGTACTCAACTCTACTATGAAGCTAATCTATAGCTTTCATATGAAGGCTAAAACCCAGTTATAGCACAAGAAATGGGGCAAGGGGCAAGGGAGGGGAGGGAGGGGGGAGGTTGGGTGTAGGGACGGTGATTGGTGGGATCTCACGGTGCATCTTAGAAGGGTACAAGTGAAAATTACTAAATGCAGAATATAAATGTCTTCATATAGTGATTAAAAGGCCATGAAGGCTATGTTAAATAGTTCAATGAAAATATTTCAGATTTTATATGAAGTCAGTACATTGTTTCCCATGATTGCACCAATGTACACAATTATGATTTAATAAAAAAAAAAAATTCCTCTCTCTGAGACACTTCTTGCTGCCACTCGGAGCTGCTTCTGCCCTCAGCTCTCTTTCTTTTGCCCAAACTCTAAACATTTTCTCTGATATTTATGGAAGTTGGATTAGAATTGTGCTCTTGGCCCCCAGTGTTTTATCTGTACTCAGACTGAACTTGCTTGGCCATCTTACTTTGACTCCTGCTTCTGTAACCTGTGTATTGAAGCATTTATCTTGCCAGGCTCCCCACACCAGAGCACATGGCCCGGTTCTCCTGTGCAGATCTTTTGTCTCCACTCTCCATGCTTTTTCAGCTGCGCCAGCTTTGACTCTGCAAGGTGTAGCCGCTACGGCTTTATTAATTGTCCTTAACAAAAGGGCTGAGTGGGAGTGGAAAAGAGAAAGAAAATAATTTGCTTTTGGAAAAACTCAGGAGGACCCCAGTTTCTAGTCAAAGCCCCTTTCCAATGGGAGGGCAGTGGGAAGCATCCCAAAGGACTTGCCAGCAGGTCACCTTCTGGGCAATTGGGGAAAATTTGAATTGGAAGGGTTAAAGAAAAAGAAACTTACTTTCTTAGTAATGCAGCGTGGTCTCAATGTAAATGAGAAGATCAGGAAATTGTTCTCTAAACTCTAATGCTATCATGCAATTAAATGTGTTTTTAAGAGATAGGGAAAGTGGGGGGAGGTACCTTATGAACAAGCTTTTCTGGTTCTTTACCAGGATAAAGGGCTATAAGGGGGGAGTTGCAGGATGTGCCTAGCTCTTGTCACCTCCAGGCATCAGGAACTCACACCTTGTACTCTGGATGACCATCTCCTAGTTGCCTCGTTTAGGTGACCTGCACCACCCCCAGAGCCTCCTCAGTCTCCCAGCTCACAGGGGGTTTCGTTAGCTCTCCTGGACAGGATTCCATGTCTTACCCAAATAGCACCAGCCTCTAGTTTCCATTACCAGTGGAAGTGAGCACCACCAGGAGTGGGGTCCCCCTGTTACCCCTGAAAATCAAACCTGCATACATCAAGGGAGGTGGCTGACCGAGCTAGGGGAATGAGCGGAGAGATGGGAGTCCCGAGGAAGGCCAGGGGAGGAGAACAGCTCCTCCACCAGGGGCACAGAATTCAATCTAGGTTGTTCTCCCTTAAGTCACTTACAAAACAAAATTTTTGGAGGAAAGAAGTACAGCATCCTAGGGTACTGGTGAAAACCTATTACGGCTGAGGAAGAGAACACACACACACACACACACACACACACGCACTCTGCATGTGGGAGAAATGCAGAAAAATATGCAAGGTTCAGAAACATGGCGAGAGAAAGAATGAGAGTGCCCCCCCAAAAGCAGAAATATACTATCCATTTTACTGAATCAATATTAATGGTGTGATCTAAAGGGTATTGTTGAGCTATTTCTAATGCATGTTTTACCTGTCAACAACATAATTCTAATAAAATTTAAAATAGAGGATGGCCAAGAACCAAAGCAGTTGACCCCTTTAAACACCTGAAAATGAGTTATGAGTTTGTTGTAATTACTGGTTTTTTTGCCCCCATAATGGGTAGAGGAATTTCTTTGTTGTAGAGCTAGGGCCATAATGGTGAAGAAAAGGTATTTGGTTTTACATTTACAACTTGAGAAGTCTCAACTTTTCTTCCCTGTAATAGGAGTATGCATTTTATTGATATTCTTTTTTTAACAGAAATCTCTAAATTTTTACCTTTTACTCAGATGGCATGATCCTTAATATCAATAAACTTCAGAGGGACATATAAAGAGAAATAATAAAATTCATAACTAAAATTAGCAAAGCTCTTAGAAACCCTCAAACTTCCATGACCTAAGATATTACCATTATCCCTGATGAGAGTAAGATTTAGCATGTGGTACCACCAGATTATTTCCTTGGGACTTAATAACAGACTGTACTCTGGGTTTGGAAATGTTATTTCCACTCTTAACTTTTTTCTATTACAAGTGGCTAAAACCAATTACTGCAGGGCACTGACAAGATACAAATAGGTACGAGCTGGTATTTCCAAAATGCTCACCTAACCAGCCTTTGAATAGTAAGAAGCCTGGAGATTTGATCTGGAAAGACATCATGTAATTACCACCCTGGAGCCTCAGTGGAAAAGATCTCAGATACTGGTGACAACACACGTGGCAGTACAATTCCAGTATTGATGTATGAATTCATTTTCCCCAAATAAAAAGAAATAGGCAACTTTCTCCCACTAATTGATGTTTGTTTATTGAGAGATGTCACACTGAGCAGGATTATTAGGAATTCTGTGGACACCGAAAACTGTAAAGTGGGACAGCTTCCATGCAAGGTGAGGGGCAGAAGCCAACACCTCTACAGGGAATGCTGGAACAGAATAACTTTCTGATTTTCCACCACCTTTCTTTCTCTCCTTTCTCTACCACTACTACTCTTATTATTGTGCTTTGTTACTCTCTTTCAACTGACTTAAAGTTCTCTCAATACTCTTTACCTTCATCTTATTACTTTTAATACACAACATCAGTCATATCCTATCTAAAACACTTGGCTAATCTTAAAAATTAAAATGTCTTTTTATGCCTTTAATCTGCACAACTAACCTAACTTTGGATCATTTTTTTTCCATTACCCACCGAATTTCAGCCAGATGGGGCTCCTTTTAGTTTATCATTCTTGGCAACTATTTTTTTTTCACAAGAGGACCTTTGCATACACTATAACCTTGTGCTGAAATATTCCTCCACCCTCCCTATTGCACAGGCATGAGTAGCCACTTCCAGAGATCTCAAATGGTATGTATCAGGGATCTCCAGAGAAGGAGAACCATGGGGTACATATGTGTGTGCAACATTGCATACGTACATCCAAGGGCTATATGGAAAGTATCCACCATGTGATGTATGTACACACCCAAACACACACACACATAGAAAGAGATCACAAGGAATTGGTTCATATAATCACAGAAGCTTTCACGTTCCAAATTTTGTAAAATTCTGTCAGGTCCACAGCTGATGTTCCAGTTTGAAGGCCACTGGGCAGGAGAATTCTCTCTTATGTAGAGTCAGCCTTTTTTTATTAAGTCACAGCTATGTACATTAATGCAATCATGGGGTACAATGTCTGGTTTTATATACAATTTGAAATATTTTCATCAAACTGGTTAACATAGCCTTTTGTTTTATTAGAGCTTCAAACGATTGGATGAGGCCTACCCACTTATGGAGGGCAATCTGCTTTACTCAATCTACTGATTTCTGCTGTACTCAATCTACTGATTTATATGTTAATATCATCCAAAAATATGCTCACAGAAATGCACAGAATAACATTTGATCAAATATTTGGGCACCCTGGGGCTCAGTCATGTTGACGCAGAAAATTAACTATCACACAATCCTTATACCTCTTCTCCATAGAGGCCTTCCCATTGCAAATTAACCAAATAATCCCGCCCCCACTTCTTCGGTTAAGGAATGCATCATGAGCTATAGTTATCAATTATTCCTTAGTTTGCACATATAGTATTATTTTGGCGTCATCTCAAAATTATTTGTCACACCTCCTTTCAATCTTCGGGTCTAGGTCCCCTCTCTGTGAATCGAGGATTAGTGATTGCTTCCGGCAGAGGTGACACGCCAGTTTCTTTTTCTAGGTCCTAAGTATTACTTCCTGTCACTTGGAACCCAGCCATCCATGATGCTCTGAGGAAACCAGAGCCAGCCTACCTGAAGAGGTGAAGTAGTGAACCCACAGTTAACTTTTCTAACCAATAGCAAGCTGAAGACCCAGACGATATCAGTACCAACTTCCAATTGAGTGAAGATGACTTCAAATGATTCCTGCACCACCTTATGTCCAGCCTCTCTTTCGATAATACATGTATATAGGTATATATGTATGTAAGAGGATAATCCATATGTATTTCATATACATATATATGTGCACATTATATATACATATGTAAAACATACAAAGTTGG
The DNA here is from genome assembly GCA_963574655.1 of Perodicticus potto. Lineage (NCBI taxonomy): Eukaryota > Metazoa > Chordata > Mammalia > Primates > Lorisidae > Perodicticus > Perodicticus potto. Next base: position 15,777 of record CAUYRH010003591.1, read on the forward strand.
GCAATGAAGTTCACAAACTCATCCTAGAAAAGTGCTGCCTCCCTCATTGCTGAATGTCACTATGGTCACCTTCAAAGTCCTCCCCTTAGGGAGCTATGCACTGATGTCAGCACCTCGTCCACGCTCCAAAACAATTTTGGAACTATTTTTCTGGAATGGCCATCAAAGATATCATTCTACTAAACTTGATGTCCTGAATATCATCAACATATCTTCCTTTCAATCTTTGGGGGAAGAAAACAAGTCATTGACATACACAGCAAGTGAGTTGGGAGGGTGTTCTAGTACACTTATTCGTTTACTGGTTAAAAACTCCCCCACAGGCAGTGCCGTGTGAGCTGGTACATTTTTGTGATATAAGAGCCATCGATTGTTGGCCAAGATTTTCGGTTAAGATTTTTCTAACTGTTTCCCTGTCAAGGTTCATCAAGTGTACCTTCCAAGATGAAGGCAGACTGGCCCATCTCAACACTCTCATAAGAAAGGAGGAAGTCTGGGCAGTGTAAAATAAATAGTATCTGACCTTTTTCCCTTGCCGTCATTTCCCAAAGAACTTTTGCTGCAGTGTGATGGTTGCCTTGATGTAGTTAATAAATACATTTATTACATGCTTACCGTAATCTTAGGTATTTTTAGTGTACGTTAGATACTCAATAGTGAAGAAAACACTGTCCTTATAGAACATAGAGATAGAAGGAGATAAACCATAGGCAAATACCAAAATGTATAAAAACACAGTTATGAGAGTGCTAGGAAGTACTATGCTGTACTTAGCACAAATCCTTTCCCTTTTTGGGAGTTAAGACTTTTCAGGGACAGTGGAGGATTTGAGGCTGGAGATAGACCAGGTTCAGTGAATAAGTGCACATGGATAAGTGTGGGGAAAAGGAAGCAGAAAGGACAAAAGGCAGAGAAATGCGCCTTTGATATAAGGAAAGTGATTTATTAATGTTTGGAGGAAATTTGTGTTTCTGATTAATTATAGGTTAGTGAGTGCTCTATAATAAGACCTTTAAAAAATCAATTTGGTAGGTGCTATCAACATCAAGTGAATCTATCAAAATGTTCAGGATAGCAGGATGTTGTGCTTTGAGGAGGTAAGAAATGGCACATGAATCTCTCGACCCGGGTCTGACGCTTTGTGATTTAAAACGTCCTGGGGTTTCTGGAGATGATTCAGCTTTCTATGTAAGAATGAACGGCTTTTCTAGCCAACCTCCAGCAACCGTGAATGATCATCACAGTGAGACCCCCAGCAACCATGAATGATCATCACAGTGAGACCCCCAGCAACCGTGAATGATCATCACAGTGAGAACAGATTCAGATTATCTGTTTATCAAAAGAAACTCTGGCTAATAGAAATGCTCATCACAGGAGTCTAAGGATAAAGTTGTGCTAACAGTTTAGTAAAACAAATTGTGGGGGGAATAGACTCAGGTCTCAGTCTTAATTCATGCCCTGATTTTAAATTAACTACTCAAATGCCTATTAAAATTTTATAAATTTGTATTCCTTTTAACATTCTCAGACTAATTTTTTATTGTACTGTTTTCTGTTCAGTGAAAGAACACAGTGAAATCTCAGGAAAGCATTTGTTGGTGGATGTAAATGTATTTGTGATTTAAAAAATTACTGCTTTTGATTTTTTGCATTTTGAATAATAAACTTTAGGGTGTAGTAGAATCATACTGTAAATAGGTAATTCCTGACATTATGAGGAGAGACTGAAGTGGATTATATAGCATTAAAGACAAAAATCTGAGAGAAAAAGTATTTATTTATTTATTTATTTTTATAGAGACAGAGTCTCACTTTGTCTCTTTTGGTAGAGTGCTGTGGTGTCATAGCTCACAGCAGCCTCTAACTCTTGGGCTCAAGTGATTCTCTTGCCTCAGCCTCCCTAGTAACTGGGATGACAGGCAACCGCCACAATGCCCGGTTATTTTTTGGTTTTTGTTTAGCAGGCCCGGGCCAGGTTTGAACCCACCAGCCCTGGAGCATGTGGCTGGCATCCCAACCACTGAGCTACAGGTGCCCAGCCTGAGCAGAAAAATTGAATATGGTTTTTAGATTCAGTACTGACTGACCCATTTAGCGTATTTACATATTTTTTTCTTACTTAAAAAGAAATAAAAATTTTTATCCACATGGTGGCAAAACCCATCCAGGTATAGGTTAGCTGTGACTATAAAATTCTCACTGTATTAAGATACAAACATTATCTAAAGGTCAACTAAGTCATGCTGTCTTTTGACATCGTAAATTAAACTACAGTCCTTGTCTCACGCCCCCTGGGAAATCCCACGTGCGCTGTAGAATTTCAATGAGTCCTGAGGCCTTCCCTTCTCTCCCCACCTACTGTATTTATTATCCACCCAATTCTCAGTCTGATTTGAATCTCCTGCACGGTGGCTGGTCTGCCTTTCCCCGATCTGGAGGTGGAGTATATGTCTATATGATCCAGTACTCAAGAAATACATGCAATTTTGAAAATTCCAATTCCATGTTTCAGGTTGCTCGGTCTGAAAAACTGGATGTCTTCTTAACCCCTCTCTCTCCCACCCTGCATTTGGTCCATTAGCAAATCCTGTAAGCTCTACCTTCCAAACATACAAGGCCGGACAATAAAGTCTGTGAACTCATCCTAGAAAAATGCTACATATGTCCTTTCTAAATACCACCACGGTCGCCTTGAAGTCCTCACTTGGGAAGCTATTTATCGACGCTCGCGCTTGGTCCACCCTTCACAGCAGTTGTGGGAGTCTTTTTCTGGAACAGCCATCAGAGCTGTCGTCTTAAGAGGTCTTAAGTTCATGAACTCATCCTAGGAAAAGTGTCCTGAAGGGTGCATTAGGCGCTGGCATTGGTGTACAGCTCCCCAAGGGGGGTATTTCAAAGTGACTTTAGTGATCTTTTTCCAGGATGAGTTTGCCAAATTAGTTGTCCAGCCTTGTATTCAAACTTTGCCCATTTCCTAACAGCCCTTCTGCCATTCTGGTTTAAGCCCCTAACTGGTCTTCTTGTCCTTTTGCCCCACGTCAGTCTATTCTCAACCAGCAGCCAGAGTGATTCTGTCTCAACATAACCTGTCACCTTTCTGTTCAAAATCCTCCCATGGCTTTCAGCGGACTAAGCGTAAATGACAGCAGCATGTGTGATCTGACCGTTACCACCTCTCTGACAATTTTCTCATACTCACCCCATTTTTTGCTCAACTGCAGTTTCACTGGCTTATAAGTTGCTTCTTGAACATGCCACGTATTTCTTTGCTTTGACTGGCTATTTCTTAAGCTTGAAATGCTTGTTTTCCCAGTTACTTTCATTACTTTCATTAAAAGTTGGTTTTTATTTTATTTTTTCTTTTTGCAGTAAGTCCTTTCCCCAACACTGTCTAAAATTTAACCTTATGAACAAGTGTTTGATGACAGAACATGTTTAGTGTTCAATGTTTTCTTTTTCTCCTTCACCTGCTTTTCCATTTTCATTCTCAATTCCTCTTCGTCCTTTAAGAAGAGCAAAATATTTTTGGTTCACTTGTTCTTTTGTGCTTTAGGATCTAAACTCTCTTCTACCATGCAACCTGTCACAGAATTTAGCTAAAGGGAAAGAAACTGCAACATCAACTTGAAGTTGGCTGTGATTTTGAGTATTGTATGTCTTGTCTCTCTCTCTCTCCCCCCTTCTCTCTCAACCTTAGCAAGTTTGGGAAGTTAAGGTGTTTTTTCTTCTAGCCCTGTCCTGCTATTGTGTGATTCTGGAAGTAGTTACCTACTCTTTCTAATTATTATTTTTCCACTTTTTAATGGGATTTCCTTTGACAGCTGTCAACTGGTCTCTGGAAAGAGTATATTTTTCCCTAGTCATTTCAGGTCAGAGGCGCAATGACGCCCAGGTACGCTAAAGCCCAAGTGCCCTAATGTCCCCTCTCTGGTTCCTTTAACCCTGCCCACTCCTTTCTACACAGGTTTTTTTTATTGAGGTCTTTCCAAAAGTCCTTGCTAATTGTGTCACCTCTTTCTTTTAGGGACCCCCTGACTGCTATTGCAGTATTTTTTTTTTAAAGACAGGAATAAGATTTTATACACAAATCAACAATAGTTTAGTATAGGGTCCTTGTTTTTCCTAGAGGGGTCCTTGATACTGATTCATCTTAGACATTGTTATATTCAATATTCCAGGTAAAATCTAGGGGTAAACCCTACATATACAGACAAAGATATTTAAATTCTAAAGAAAATGAGCTTGGAAAAAATAAAAAAAATAAATGCAGAAGGAAACAAGTATGGGAGGAGAAAAAGGGTAGAAATAGTAAGATAAGTTAGAGTTATAACTTGATACAGTAGAAACAATATAAATTATATTTATAATTACAGATATGGAAATAGACTTTACCCTGTTAAAAGACAGAAATTTTCAGATTGGATGTAAAAAGAAGAAAAAAACAACCCTGCTCTATCCTGTTTATAGAAGATAGTTTAAACAAAAAAACTCAGGGAAAGCACATCCATGTGGTAAATATTACCTCAAAAAATTCATGAAGAGAACGACTATGTGTTTTTTACTCAGGGCTATATTAATATTCATGAATATAATAAGTATAAAGAATGACAAAGGAAAAGCATAAATAAGAACAAGATATAGAAAGATACAAGAATGAAATTACCTATTGGAGAACTGTTTTCTATTATCCCAGATTAAATTCTTAGTCCTGAAAACACTTTATGTAGGTTTTAAATCACAGTAATTATCTAAACATTTTGTATGGCTGTATTTACTTAAATGTTGGTATTTTACTGAAAAGGAAACTAGGGAATGTGTCAGAGATTTCCTAGAAAGGGTAATTTGTTGTTTGAACAAAAGAAAGAACAAATAAACACTTACATTGGAAAATAAAAACCTGGATATTATGAATTTCTGCTTCTTAAAGTCACTTATGGTGGGTATAGTTTCTATACCATTGTCAACAGAAAGCAACCCAAACTCTACAACATACTTTAGGGAGGGCGTTTCTGAGCTGAATATATTGTGACCATGGCCCTTGAGCAAGTGATCTCAGTACATGGAAGGTATACACTGGTCTAGTGGGAAAAAGCAGGACATTTCCAAGTGGGAGGTTATAGATGGGTTTAAAGATTATTTTATTTGTATTGGTGAAGGAAACGAAACTTTGGCTTTGGATGTTTTAAGTTAAGATAAAGAAATCTGTTAATCAGAGAAAACCCACCAAACATATTGTGGACAGATACTAAGACTGATCTGTTAATTGATGACCTACAGTTGTGGTTTAACCTTTGTCTTATGTGGTCTTAGACCCATTAATGATTTTGCATCTTATTGTTACAAAATAATAATTCTAAAAGGGACAGGGCATAACTAGGTTTGTCTGACCCTCCCCCCCTTCTCATGGCTGGAAACTTCGCTTTAAGGTTTCCTATTGGGAGAGGAGGGGTCCCATTGGCCAAGAGAGTTCATTTAGTCTGTTAAGGGGGCTTGAGATTTTATCTTAGGTCACGTTATATTCTTTTGTTAGACGTATCAAACACAAACTCATGAAGATTCAGCAGTAGCTACAATTTTATTACAATAAATAACAATTGTTTCCCTATCTTCTAATAACTTTTACCAATAAAAGTGTCTATTTTAACCTCTAAAATGTCTTTTTAGAGCAATTACACTCAAAAATCACAATTTTTGAAAAAGCAACAAAATATGCACCAACAGCAGAAGCATATGTTTTTATAGGAGTGATGAGACACACAGTCAGCTCACATCCTTTCCGGTTAATCTTTGTTTCCAAACTTTGTTTCTAAACTTGAAAAAAAAACTTTCAATTTTCCTAGTTTTTATTATTTTGGAATGGTGGCTAAGGACCGTATATATATATCAATTTAAATCTCTCTCTAAGGTAATTGTCAAAATACATAGAGTTTCATTCTCTATGTTATTGAAATTTTTCAACATACTAATCTCAATTTTTCACGAGTTGAATAAACAGAAGTTCAATAAATATACATAATCTTCGAATAACATGAGTCAAAGCTTGGTGTACTAGATTACATATTCTATATTACAATTATGTCCTAACAATTAAAGAGTATAGATTCTTATCTAATGCTATAATCTTTTTTTCTATAATCTTGAAATAAGCCCATAATGCATCAGAAATTTCAAATAGGTATCATGCAAACCATAGTCAGACATAGTCAAAGTGAGTTGGAAGTTAACATCTCATAAACACACACACACACACACACATACATATATATCTTGAATCCCATTTGTATTTCTAAATAAAATTTCTGGAGTAGATAATTAAAATAAGATATAATAGATTTGAAAGAAAAGAGCATTAACAGAAATAATAGAGATGTTACATCATTTAATTATTTATTTATTTGCAGTTTTTGGCCGGGGCTGGGTTTGAATCCGCCACCTCCGGCATATGGGGCCGGTGCCCTGCTCCTTTGAGCCACAGGCGCCACCCATGCATCGTTTAAAAACAGGACAGTTCTTCAGGAAAATGTAACAATTGTCAATAATATGAACAAAAGAATATATCCTCAAAACATATACAGCAGAAACAGACAAGATTAAAGAGGAAAATAGACAACTGCAAAACTAGAGATGAAGATTTTGGCATCTGCCTCTCAGTAATTAATAAAAAACTAGACCAAAACATCCCGGTGAAGACAGAAGATCTGAGCCACACCACTGCCCATGTTGATCTATTCAACCACGAGGAAACACTGTCTTCAGTATCTGCAGAATAAACATTCTTTTCAAATGCACATGATACATTTACCAAGATAGATTATTTTCTAGAACATAAAACAATTCTCAATAAATTTAAAAGAATTGAAATCATACAGGGGAGTATATCTTCTAAGTATCAGAGAATTTTAAATTAGAAATCAATCATAAGATGTATTTTCAAATTCCCCAAATATTGGAAGGTTAAATACCTAGCATAAAACATAGCCGTTCCAAGCCTAAATATTAATCCAAGAGAAACAAAACCATATATATTCCTAGAGAGAGACTTGAACACAAATCTTCATGGCAGCTTTATTTATAATAGCCCAAAATGTACCCAAATACCCCATCTATTTAATTGGAGCTCTGATATTCTACATAGCTCTTTGCAGATGAAATGGAGGCTGGATTTGGTTGTGTGTACCTTTAGTGATGTGCTGAATTAGGCATAAGAAGAGAATCTCCAGAACTGCCACTACCAATTACTTATCTCTAGGCATCACTGATTTCTTAGAATTACATAGGTATTTCTTACTCTCTGGTGTAAGTCTCATTACATTAATGCCTGTGTATTTTCAACACCTGTTGAACTCTGCTCTCTGGTCATCCAACATTTCCTTGTGGGGACTAGTCTCATCCAATAGCCTGTGTTTTCAAGTTTCCCTTCTGACTTGTTATAGCATCACTGAAATGTCTGTCGGCCTCCTCTAGAAGGTCAATAGAGTTTATAGAGTAATAAGAGTGAGTATTCCCACTGGAGAGGAGGCTTCCTCATAGGTCATCTAATGCTGCCATTTGATGAGTTGTTGGAATTCCAAACTTGATCAGGAGAGTCAACTATATTTGCTATGGAATTTTGCAGAGCTTGAAAATAAGGGAAATGAAAGACCAAGGCAAAGGAATTATCTAGGAATAACAAGAGTTAGATGGCAAGGATAGAAGAGATGTCTCCGTCTGAGAAAGAAAAAAAAACAATAAAAGGAAAAGCAGATGATATAAACACATCACAGAGAACTTCAAAACATGTCTCTGAACACACTGTTCCATGAATGATCTGGAGAGAGTTTAGCAAAGTATTGAAGTCATCTCTCCACTTATTTCTTTTCACGTTGATCACTTGTGTAAACATCAGGTACCGAATACTGTGTTCATCAGACTCCAGTTCACGGCACACATTCTTCTTTGTACAGGGAAGGTGCCCTCTCTTGCCTGACTGATTTTCTTCCATTTCCATGCTTCATGCTTACTCTTCTTGCCACTGTACACAATGATTCTAATTTTTGAAATAGTTCTCTTTTTATTTGTTCACGTTCTCAGAAAAATACTATCACTGTGTTTATGTGTCTTTGATGTGTTTAAATGGTACTGTTATACACCTAATTTTGTTTCTTAGAAACAGAAGCAGACTCTAGCAGAAAGGGGACAAGACACAACTTCCAAGACAAAATCACTGGGGGGAGGGGGATTTGAATAGGTTTCTTTTCCTTGCCACAAAACTGGATTCCAAACAAATAAAAGGAGTGTGACTGATTTTGTAATCTTTTTATTCTGTTTACATATGCACTGTGGTTATTAAAATGAGAGATGAAAATTGCCTCAGTCTTTTGAAGAGGGAATATATAAGAAATAATAAATAGAAAGGAAACTAACACAGAGTAACACGTTGTTGACTACACGCTGCCTGATTTGATAGATCCATTGGTAGCTACTCTGATAAACAATTCTCTGGAGTAAAGAGGTAATTGAATCTTTAATAGATCAAAGAACTAAACAGGTTAGTCTTAGCTGGGAAATCTCCAAACGGGGGACTAACAGTTAACTCCTCTTCTACATTCAGAAAGTACTTCCTAATGGAAACTGCATATTTTCTGACTTGAAGGACCTTTGA
>CAUYRH010003592.1:0-13040 GCA_963574655.1 Perodicticus potto
ACATAGTAAATGAGAAAATATCATGAATGTTATATTAATCAGGTTGATAAAAATATCTCCGATTGTATGGGAAGCCCGCACACTGTACTCCAAGACTGAATTATTGTACACAGTTATGACTCAATAAAAAATAATTAAAAAGAAAAAAAAAACTTTATATGGAAATAATTTGAAACTTTCCCAAGTTTGTAAGAATAAGATCAATACGAAGAATACCCATGTATCCTTTATATTAGTTGTGAACATTTTAATCTATTTGCTTTATTATTTCTCTCTCTTTCTGCACACACACCCATGCCCACCCACCCACCTTCCCCCACACACTATTTAAAACATTTTTTTTTCAGAACCATTTGAAGGTTAATTACCTCATGGTCCCTAAATACTTCAGTGTGTAATTCCTAAGGGCATTCTCCTACAGAACCATAATGCAGTTACCCCTTCAGCATATTGAGCACTTTTGGGATCAGCGTGGTTTTAACACTTCAGGTGAGTCTGATGTGTAGCTAAGTATGAGAACCACAACTGGGCTGCTAAAAATCACCCCAGGATCTCAACTCCTGGTAGAGGAAGCAGTTGGTGGTCCACGGTAGGTTTTCCAGGCTCGCCCATGCACAGTTGAGATGTAGAGGAAATCAGGGGGTCCCAGATGTCTCCCTTTAAAGCCGCAGTCTTAAAAAAAGATAGAGCCTTTACCTCTTTTATGTTTATATGAAAGGACCTGGAACATATTCTCCTGAGTATCTCAAGAATGAAGGAAAAAGTAGCCAAGGTACTCAGTACTTCTATGAAACCAACTTATATTTCCTCACACTTTCTTATGAAAGATAGAACCCAACTATAGCCCAGGAGGAAGGAGAGAAATGGAGTGGGAAGGGAGGGGAGGGGGGACGTTTGATAGAGGGAGGGTAAAGGTAGGACCACACCTATGGAGCATATTGCAAGGGTACAAGTCAAATCTGTCAAGCATAGAACATAAATGTCTTAACACGATGATCAAGTAAATGAGGCGAAAACTATGTTGATTGGTTTGATGTAACCACGGCAGACTGTATAAAAAATCAACACATTGTACCCACATATGCATAAATGTATTCATTATCTATGTGTATATGACTTAATAAAAAAAAATAAAGCCATATTTCTGATACCAGCTCTCCTACCCACTTTTTTCTTACATCTCATTTCTCTACTTCCCCAGAGTGGCCTTTCTTGTGACTCAGAATTACTCCTTAAGTATTAGGTGATTTATTAATAATTTAATGTAACACAACAACTCATTGAGAAACCATTCTGAGTTCCGGGTGCTTTGGTTGCGTATACCTAAAATTAGTATTTCCCCTTTCTGGCGACTCATTCCCATACAGATTCCCATACAGAATCTGCCACTGTAAGATTTTAAAGCCTTATCTCATTAGTAACTTTTTATAATGATCCCATGTAAGAAATGACAATACTATTGGTATATTGGATCAAACAAAACACCATTTAAATTCATTGAACTGTTTCTGTTCTTTAATGTGCCATTAGAAAATTAAAATTAAATGTGTGGCTGGCATTATAGTATTACTGGACAGTACTGGTCTAAAATCCCCCTGCCCCAGATGGAAGTAACACTTGGAGGGGAAGAAGTTGATGGTAAACTGAGGAACATGTTGATGCGTGCCCAGGGGCACAAATGTTAGTAGGTGGTGATGTTTGAAAATACAGGTCTTTGAAAGGATAAGCTGGACTCTTTCCAGAAGGAAAAAATACGAAATAGAGAAAGTACAAGAGAGTTATCCACCCTGGAAGGGGGTTGGGGCTCAGAGGCGGGGAGGAGGATGGTGAGCTGCAGTTCCCTCAGGACCCTGACCCTACAGAGGGAGGCCTCTGAGATGGGCACCCTCAGCTGGCCCGTAAGGGCCACGGCCATCAGTCCAGGGAACCGCACTGAGGGTCGTAGCTGCAGCTGAGGTGACTACTAGAACATATGGGGCAGGATGCAATGCCCTACACCCTGGACTCTCATGTGCCCTTGGGAACAGAAAGGGACCAGCAGTGATGAATGGATTTCCAGCTGCATTAGCAGGTAGGGACCCTGCTTTCCCCCAAGGGTTCCAGAGCAATTGATGCCTATTGCCTGCATATAGGACCCCAATTCATCTCCTTGTCCCAGTGTTGGCCTATCGGGGAATCAAAAGGATTGGCAAATTGTTGGCATTTGCATCGTGTATTTTTCTGTGGAGGGCAATTTATACACTTGATCAGGTCTCTAAAGGTCTGACCAGGTGTCACTATACTAGAGTGAAAAATTCCTTTAGGGGAGATTGCCTGCTCTCTAGTCCATCTGTCATCATTCATTTACTCATTCATTCATTCACCGTGTGTTTATACAAGTCCTCTCATCCCTTAGGCCCTGCAGCTCTGAGTGGAATACTCCCATGGAGTGCTCCTCTGCTCCTCCAATTGTTATCAATCTATGCGTTTTAATCACAATCCTCCTTGTTGCTCTTTCCAGCTAAAAGCCTTACTACAACCCCCTGCATCAAAGCAACAGCAGGTTCTAGGCAAATCAAAATTTTCCACTTTCTCTCCTCCTGTCTCCACCTCCACCGTAGGAAGGCTTTGAGGCTTCTTGGAAAGTATCCCTGGTCAGGTATGAGCAGATTACTCCTCCTCTGAGGACTATTTGAAGTTTTATTGAAAATCCTGGGAAGAAGAGAACATCTTCACCCATTAAGGAATGAATCTTTATCGATGGCATTGAGGCCCCCTTGAGACCTGGTGAAATGTGAGTGGGAAGAATTGATCTGGGTGAGAGCAGAGCCTGCGTCAGACCGCAGAGCAGTCTCCCTCTTCCCCTGGGGCGGTCCTGCCTCCCATGGCCTGGGCCTTTATTGCTCCGTGGGCACCTGCTGCCCCAAGCTCCTTACTTGCTCACCTGACACTCCTCTGCCTATGACTTTGCCCATGTCGTGATCCCACCCTGGAAGGCCTTCTTCCCATTTTCCAGCCCACTCAAAGCCTTCCCATCCTTTTTTCGAATCTTCATTTAAGTTCCACCCCATCTCTGAGTCCCTGAGCAGACCCTCTATCCACAGGGGGGTCTCCCATGCCATCCTGGGTCTTCACTTCCACTGCATCCTATACCCCTCTCAATTTCACAGCACTAAGGTCACTTATTTTCTTGAATTTTCTAATTGCCTTAAATGGATGGGATTACCTTCCCAATAAAACCAGTAACTTTTTTGGGTGATTTTTCTTATAATTGAGATTACTCTTTTTTTTGATGTTATATATTTAGTAAGAATCCATTGTAAACAAGACACATATAATTCATAACACAAGTGCTAGCATCCCCAAAGCCACACAATTGTAATTTTTTCCCAGTTACCCCAATGATTTTCCAGCTTACATTTGAAGGTGAACTTCCTTAAAAAAAAGGCAACTAATCACCAGTATTTTCAAATATTGATAAATGTTTGCTTTGAAGTCCCATTAATTCACTACACACAAGTCTGCGCTATGTCACCACACACTGAGAAAGTCGTGCTAGCTCTGCAAAAGCCTTCACAGATAGCACCTCATTTGACTGCAAGAGCTAAGATCAGGGAGCAGTTTTCTTCAGAAAACAATTGTACTAACAATCAGTTTGAATACAGAAGACAAATAATTTCAAATGCTTGAAACAATGTCAAAATCAAAGTTGGGATTCCAAATTTCCATTCAGTTATGCTTTATGTTATAGGTTTGAAAAACTACCCTACCTCAGGTTATGAAATGTTAGATTGACTCATGACAGGTCAAAGCCTCCAGTAATTCAATAGTTGTTTTGTTTTAGTTGAGCAGGAGAACAAACATCCAGGACATGATTTTACCACTTAAGAAAAAAAAAAAGGGATGAAGTACGTAATGGTTAGCTTTGTCTGTCAACTTGGCTAAGCTATATGACCCAGTTACTTAATAAGATACTAATATAGGTGTTGCTGTACATATGGGTAATATCTAAAATCAATTGTTATTAAGTAAAGAAGATGACCCTCATTAATGTGTGTAGTGCTTCATTCAGTCAAAGGCCCTAATAGCAAAAACTAAGGTGTCCTAGAGAAAAGAATTCTGCCTCAAGATTGCAGCATTAACTCCTGCCTTAGCTTCCAGCCTGCTGGTCTGTCCTACAGATTTTAGAGTCCCACAATCGTGTGAACGAATTTTTAAAAATAAATTTTCTATATGTATAAATATTTATATATCTCCTAGGGCTCTGACTGATATAAAGTAAAATTCTCTCCTTCTTGACCTCCTTCTTAGAACTACCAAAATATCTCTAAATATCTTATTAACAAAACAAAAGTTCCCTTGGATTATATAAGATGGGATTGTACAAATGACAGGTTCAGCTTTAGTATATCAATAATATCATTAAATACCATATTAAAGGCAGAAATGGCAGAGTGGATTAAAAAATATGATCTGACTATACCCATAGAAATAAAAGGACAGAAAAATATATACACATATTATACAAACAATCAAAAGAAAGCAAGAATGGCCATACTCTTCTAGGTAAAGCAGACTTCAGAGCAAAGAAAAGTATCAGAAACTGAGAGGAAAATTATACGATGGTCAATTTTTATTAAAAACGGTCAAATTACCAAGAGAATATAGCAGTCCTGAAAGTGTATGCAGCAAATAACGGAGCTGCAAAATATATGAAGCAATAAGTGGTAGAAATAAATGGATAAATAGAAGAATCCACAGTTACAGCTGGAGACTTTCAACACCTGTCTGTAAACAATGGAGAGACCCACTAACCAGAAAATCAGCAGGGCTGTACTAGAACTCAATGACATCATCGATCAACAGGTTGATGACATTCATGGAATACCCTACCCAACATCAGCAGAAGACGCATTTCTTGCAAGTGCTTACAAAACATACTCCAATTATAGACAATATTCTGGGTTCATATAACAAACCTCATTAAATCTAAAAGAATTGAGATCATGCAGAATGTGTTGTCCAACCACGATAGACTCAAACTAGAAGTAACCGTAAGGTGACAGAAAAAAATCACTTCTGAACAACACACTTCTAAAAAAAGTATGAGTCAAAGAGGGAGTCACAAGAAAAATTTAAAAATGAGCCAAATGAAAATACAAAACATTGTGAAGCACAGCTAAAGTGGCGATGAAAGAGAAATTTATAGTGCTAAATACATACATTAGAGAAGGAAAAGAGTTTGAAATCAATCATCTAAGCTTCCATCTGAAGAGCCTAGAAAAAGAAGAGAAAGCAAAGGAGGGAAATATACATAATAATAACAAGAGCAAAAAAAAAAATCGATGACATTAACAACAGAAAAACAATTAAAAACATCAATGAAACCAAGAGCTGGTTCTCCAAAAAGATCAATAAAATTGACAAATCTGTAGCAAAATTGACAGAAAAAGAGAAAATACACAGATTACTGATATCAGGGACAAAACAGGATATCAATACAGACCCTGCAGACATCAAAACGATGTTAAAAGACTACTATAAACAACTATACACACATAAATTTGACAACTTAGATGAAATGGACCAGTTCCTTGAAAAACTAACACTAACACAACTTCTTCATTAGAAAACAGATAATTTGAATAGCCCTATAATTATTAAGGAAATTGAATTCATATGTTAAATATTCCCCCAAAAGAAATATATAGGACCAATAGTTTCACTGGGGAATTTTATTAGATGTTTAAAGATTTAGGACCAATTCTGTACTGTAGATTTCTTGGAATTTTCTATGTAAACAATCATGTCACCTTCAAATAGAGACAGTTTTGCATCTTCCTTCTTGATCTGTATTGTTTATTTCCTTTCCTTGCCTTATTGCACTGACTTGAACTTCCAGCACTACAATGAATGAAAATGGTGAGAGCAGACATCCTTGCCTTATTGCCGGTCTTAGGTGGAAGCATTCAGTATTTTCCATTAAGTCTTACATCATTAAGTATGATGCTGGCTGTAGTTTCTTTGCAGATGCTCTTTGTCAAGCTGAGGGGGTTCTTCTCTTATCCTGTTTTTTGAGGTTTTTTTCCATCATGAATGGTTAGTGTTGAGTTTTATCCAACGCCTTTTCTATACTGATGATCTTGTGACTTTTTTCCCCTATCACCTGATATTTTGGTTGATTGTGCTGATTGATTTCTACATGTTAAATCAGCTTGGAATTAATCCTCTTTTGGTCATGGGGCATTACTCCTTTTTATATATTACTGCTTCTATCGGCTAATATTTTGGTAAGGATTTTTGCATTAGATACATTCATATATATTTCTTTCCTTCGTACTGTTTTTGTCTGGTTTTGGTATCAAGGTAATACTGGCTTCATAAAATGAATGGGGAATTCCTCCCTCTTATTGTATGTCTAGTAGATATTGTGTAGGACGTCAATTTTTCCAAGGGCCTCAGGGGGATCTATGAAATTACAAGAACCATCAGAACCAAGACTGTTAGCTTCTGATACCTATAAGCGATAGTCACACACATTATTTCCAATAGCTATTTTCTAAAACAACCTGCCTTCAAGGTCCTTTATCTTCTAACCTCAAGGGGCATTGACCTAAAATGACTGAGAGGTGAGTGACTCAGAAAGCAAGGAGAAGTTTATTTGTTTGGCAGAAGAAGACACAGTACCAGAGGACGTTAATCAAGCGAGATTTTTGCTTTCCTATGGTGTTTCCTTCCTCTGATCATTATTCAATATTACTGCGTGTTTAAAAGCCCACTAATTAAATGTAGCAAAAGTTGGAAGTTTTCCCCTTCATCTAACCTGTGAATTCTTGTATTTGAAGAGGGCTAGTCTCTCTCTGCCAGTAGCTTTTTTACCTGGACAATCACTTTATCATATGATTACCAAGAAAGAGCTTGGTCTTAACACTACCTGGAATAGATAGATGGATAACTTCTTCTTTGATGTGATTTTTAGAAATCTGATAAGGATTCTACTTTTTGTAAACTTACAAATTAAAGAACAATTTAAGAAACATATAGTTAAAGCGTAACAAAAACATCATGGATTCAAATTCATCCCAAATCAGGTCTTATCCCAAGACCTGACTCTCCACTTGGTAACTTTCAAAAAATAATCTGTTTAGGGCAATCCTAGGCATGTGTTTCCTTACCTGGGAATACATCTTACCTTGGAGAATGATCACAAAACTGCAAATGTTCACAAAACAATATAGGCAAAGGAATTTTGTAAATTCTAAATTCCCCTACCAATGTGAGGTGTTCCTATGAGTTTAGTATCTCACCTACTTCTTCCTCCTGTGCTTTCCTGCCCTGCATGCTTGTTAGAGTGACTGAAAGAGATTCTGGAAAACACAAGTGGTTCTTCTTCCCCTTCCTTTCCTTTCCTTCCTTCCTGTAGAGGAGGGATCAAGGCCAAGGAGATGGTCAGTGTGGTGTAAAGTTGGTTATATGGAGAAGTAGCAGGCAAATATTGAATAGACCGAGGATTCTGAAAGCCAGGTTTACCATTCTTGCTGTTGGGAAAGGGACTTAAATGTGGAGAAAGGAAGGCTAGAAAGACTCTTCAGGTGCTGAATGAGAATTAGAGGTGCTGTATAGGCATGGCTTTTAAATATATGGATGTGTGTGTGTGTTTTCTAACCCAGAATGCCAAGAGGGCCTAGAAGCAATTAAAAACCAGTAGCAGGGAGCATCTTGAGTACCTGGAATACCTTGGTTTCTAAATATTATCTTTTACTAAGGAATCAGGGGTTCTTGGAGAAATGGCTGATTCGAAGGCTGGGATAGGCAAAGCATTAAAAGAACCTAGACTAGGCCAGGAGTGGTGGTTCACCCTGTAATCCTAGCACTCTGGAAGGTCAAGGCAGGTGGATTGCCTGAGCTCATAAGTTCAGGCCAGCCTGAGCAAGAGCAAGACCCTGTCTCTAAAAAATAGCTGGGCATTATGGTGGGTACCTGTAATCCCAGCTACTTGGGAGACTGAAACAAGAGAATTGCTTAAGCCCAGGAGTATGAGGTTGCTGTGAGCTATGACACCACAGCACTCTACTGGGGGTGGGGGTGGGAGTTGACAAAGGAAGACTCTGTCTCAAAAAAAAAAAAAAAGAAGAACCTAGACTATTTTGCTCAGAAAGTAAGGATAAATTATGAGGACATGACAAAAGGATCCCAAAGCCAGCTTAAAGGTGTTTTCACTGGCCAAATCTAGGAAAATCTGATCACCAAAATATATAATGATAGAAATGGATTATAACCCATTGTATTCTTCCTATAGCAGAATATGAACCAACAAATGTAAAAGAAATGATGGAATTAGAAAGTCACCATTTAGCAACTCTCATGGACATGAAAAATTATCTCTCAGATTTTTAATTGCAGACAATATAATGGACCTTTCAATCCAGAAGTTGTGCTCTCAAATCCATTGCTGAATTTGCCCAAGGTCAATGTTTTCCATCAATGGCTGTGAAAGGTGGTGATACTCCTGGAAGACTGGGGACTTCTCCAGGTGGGTGACCTCCCCACTGGCTTTGCCAAAGCTTTCTGAGAACTGCACTACAGGCTTCCCAACTTTCCTTCCTCTTTCTCTTGCTTCCTGTGGTCGAACCATTGTAGTCTGATAGCTGTCTGAGCCTCTTCCAGCTCCCCTTCCCACACACTCTCACAGGCATTTCCCTCAATGTGTCTCCTACAGATATAATCCTGTCTTGATGTCTGCTTCTCTGAGGGTCCTAACTAACCTCCCTGTTATCATTGGTGTTGGTCATCCAGGCAATAGTCACCAATGGATGCTAAGACTGGGGAGAAGACTTAAGAAATGTGATACTGGCATAGTCTCAGAATATTTTCCCACAAATTATTGTCAATCGTAAGTGTCTTTATAGCTCTCAACTTGACCAGGTGCTCACGGGTGACATTACCAATGGGTTGATGTTATGTGTCTTCTCATGTCATTCATTGAGAGGGACATAGCATCATTTTCATGGTATTTCCATCAAGAAAGTGTGGCCTGAGTCTGGTCATGAGTAAACACTCAAGGACCAGGTTGGGGGACACATAACATGAAAGACCTGGAAAGACTGAGGAACAGCTTCGGATTGAAGGAGATCAAAGAAATACGACTATGAAAATGAGCCATGATTCTGCACTGGATCCTTGATTAGAAAGAAAAAAGAAATAGCATTCTTTTAGTTGGCAAAATTTGTGTGCATCTGTGGACTGAATGATTGTGTTGAACTGATGCCGACTTCCTCCCTGGGAGGGCTGGATGTTGGTTATGTGGAAGAGTACCTGTAGTTTTAGAAAATGCACAAGGAAATATTTAGGGATGATGAGGATCTCTAGTAGCTTAGCTAAGGGACACAAAGAATAATGGGTACAAATGCTCACGCACGCATGCACACACAAGGGCATATATGATGAACGTCAATAATTGGGGAGTTTAGCCGAAGGGAAGGAGCAGTTCTTTTATGCTGTGCTTGCATCTTTTCTGATAAATTTGAAACAGGACTTGCTGTGGCCTCAAAATGACCTCCTGCCACATATCTTAGTGCCCAGAGCTTTGCCTTGGCTCCCTCAGGCCCATGTACTACTGGTCTTCTCAGGGACTGAAGAGTCACTACAACTCTTTCCGAAGCATGAGGGACTAACTGAACATGAGGAGCTGCCTGTACCTGTAACTGACATGGCCCTTGGGTGCTGTTGTGCCTGTTTACTTCCCTACCCAGTTGCCTGACTCCCTCCAAACCCCTGGCAACCACTGATGTTTTCATTGTCTCTACAGCAGTGTTTTTCAACCGTTTTTATCTTATGGCACACTTGAACCTATAGTTAAACTTCTATGACCCACTTAAATTAAGTTGATCAAAAGAAAAGTAAAAAAAAGAATATACTTACTGTGCTTCTTTTGAAAATAATTTAATTAATGACCTTTAAAATGTGTCATGGTATACCTAAGATCCTCTCACAGCATACCGGATGAAAATCACAACTCTAGAATGTTGGATTTCTCAGAATGTCGTATAGTTGGAACCATTTAGTTTGCAGCCTTTTCAGGTTGGCTGCTTCTAGCTAGCAGTATGCGGTTAAGTTTCTTCCGTGTCATTTTATGGCTTGATGGCTCATTTCTTTTTATTACTGAATAACATTCCATTGTGTGGATATACCAGTTTGGTTAAGTATTCAGCTATTGAAAGTCATCTTGGTTGCTTCTGGGTTTTGGTAATTATGAATAAAGCTCCAGCAAACATTTGTGTGTAGGTTTTTGTATGGACATATTTTCCACTGAATTGGGTTGGTATTGAGGAGAATGATTGCTGGGTTGTGTGGTAAAACTGTGTTTAGCTTTGTTTTTTTCTTTAAAAAAAAGTTTATATTTTTTAATTGACAAATAATATTATACAATGTCAGACAATTAAGCTTGTGAACTCATCCTAGAAAAGGTGCTACATACCTAATTGCAGAATACATGTGTCACTATGGTTTAAAGTACTACCCTTGTCCATCTGGTGACCATAGCAATTTCAGGATGAGTTCACTAACTTAATTGTCCAAACTTTGTATATATTTATGGGATACAGTGTAATGTTTAGACGCATATACATTGTAGAGTGATCATATCAGGTTATTTAACATATCCATCACTTCACATACTTATCTATTCTTTTTGATGAGAATATTTAAAATCCATCCTTTTATCAACTTTGAAATATACAATCCATCATTAACTATCATCATCATACTGTGCAATAGATCACCAGAACTTATTCTTCCTAACTGAAAAGAGTTTTGGATTTTTGCCATTCGAATAAATGCATAGTGTATCTCATTGTTTAATTTTCATTTCCCTATTGATATGAAGTTGAGCATCTTTTAATATGCTTAGTTTTCATCTGTATATCTTTTTTGGTGAGTTGTCTATTCAGGTATTTTTATCTTTTTAAAATTGGGTTGTTTTGATTATTATTATTGACCTTTAAGAGTTAATTGTATATTCTGGACACAATTTATTCGTCTGATATGTGACTTTAAAATGTTTTCTCCCAATCTGTGGCTTGTCTTTTCATTTTCTTACAGGGTCTTTTTGTAGAGTGGAAGTGTTTAGCTTTAATAAAGTCTAATTAACCAATCTTTTCTTTCATGGATCATGCCTCTTGTGTTAATAAAAGCTAAAACTCATCATGCTTAACACTTACCACCAAACCTAAGGTTATCTAGATTGTTTTCCTACATAGCTTTCAACAGGTTTTATAATGTTGTGTTTTACATTAAGCATATGATCTATTTTTTATTTTTCTTTCTGTATTTTATTTTATTTTATTGTTGGGGATTCATTGAGGGTACAAGAAACCATGTTACACTGATTGCATTTGTTGGGTAAAGTCCCTCTTACAATCGTGTTTTGCCCCCAAAAGATGTGGCACACAACAAGACTCCACCCCCCTCGCTCCTTCCCTCTCTCTGCTGTTCTTTTCCCCACCCCTCCCTCATTCTTCTCTCTCTGCTCTCCCCTTCCCTCACCCCCACCGTGTCATTAATTGTTATTAATTGTCCTCATATCAAAATAGAGTACATGGGATTCATGCTTCTCCATTCTTGTGAAAGCATATGATCTATTTTGAGATAAATTCATGAAAGGTATAAGATCTATGTCTAGATCCTATTCTTTTGGGAGGGGGCATATGAATAGTCAATTATCCCAGCACCATTTGTTGAAAATACTTTTCTTTCTTCATTGGATTTCCTTTGCTCTCTATTTGTGTGGGTCTAATTCTGGGTTCTCTATTCTGTTCCATTGATCTATTTGTTTATTGTTCCCTAATACCACTGTCTTAATTAGTGCACTATTATTGTAACATTGAACTTGGGTTATGTTGAATCTATAGATTAAATTGGGAAGAAACAACATCTTAACAATATTGAGTCTCCCTATCCATGAATATAGAAAATCTCTTTCCTTTCACTTATATCTTGATTTCTTTCATCAGAGTTTTTGGTTTTTCTCATGTAGGTCATGTAAGTATTTTGTTAGATTTATACCTAAGTATTTCTTTCTTTTTTGTGTGTGTGTGTGCTAATGTAAATGGTATCATGTTTTAAATGTCAAATTCCAATTGTTAATTACTGGTATGTAAAAAAGAAATTGACTTTTGTATATTAAATCTGTACCCTTCAAACTTATAAATGGTTGCTATAACTATTTGTTAATTTCAGGAGTCTTTTTGGTCAATTTAAAAAATTCTCTACATATCCTTTGGTCGCTCGCTCCTCTCCTACTTGGATAACTGTGGTAATTCTAGAGCTAATACATGCCGACGGGCGCTGACCCCCTTCGCGGGGGGGGATGCGTGCATTTATCAGATCAAAACCAAACCAACCCGGTGAGCTCCTCTCCGGCCCCGGCCGGGGGGCGGGCGCCGGCGGCTTGAGGAATTTGGAGAACCCTGGGATCTCAACTCTGGACATGGTGCTTTCTATGGGCCTAAAATTGATGTGCACCTCCGCGATGCCCTGGGTCGGCCCCATCAGTGTGGGACAATCCAGCTTGACTTCCAACTGCCCTTGAGATTTGGCCTCCATTTCAAGGGGCAGGCGGGGGCCCTAGAGCGTCCAGTCCTCATTCACCGAGCAATACTTGGTTCTGTGGAAAGGCTGTTGGGAGTGCTGGCAGAAAGCTGTGGGGGGAAATGGCCACTGTGGCTGTCCCCGTTCCAGGTGGTAGTCATCCCTGTGGGGACTGAGCAAGAAAAATATGCCAGAGAGGCACAACAGAGCCTACAGTCTGCCGGACTGGTCAGTGACCTGGATGCTGACTCTGGGCTGACCCTCAGCAGGAGAGTCCGCCGGGCCCAGCTTGCCCACTACAATTTTCAGTTTGTGGTTGGCCAAAAAGAGCCAAGTAAGAGAACTGTGAATATTCGGACCCGAGATAACCGTCGCCATGGAGAGTGGGGCCTGACTGAGGCTGTGCAGCGCCTGGTAGAACTTCAGAACAGCAGGACCCCAAATGCTGAAGAAGTTTTCTGAGCCTTTGTACA
>CAUYRH010003596.1:0-26268 GCA_963574655.1 Perodicticus potto
CTTCCAGATTTTGAGCAGTAGTAAGATGATGGCCAGGAGGTGGGAGAGGTCTCCCAGGAATCGGAAGAGATTCATGGTTGGGGGCCTCTGGCAGGGCTGTGCAGGAGGGAGGCAGGCTGGCGGGGTTCTGCCCCCAGAGGCTGCTGTCCTGGCCTGGCGGCGGGCTCAGGGGACGAGAAAGGGACCTCGGGTGGGCTCCGCTCCGGGGAGGGGGGACGTGGGAGGGGGAGCCGAGGCCAGACCTGGCGGCCGCGCAGAAGTGGGGAAGAGGCAACAAAAAAATTTTTATTTTATTTTTTGAGACAGAGGCTCAAGCTGTCACCTTGGATAGAGTGCTGTGGCATCACAGCTTACAGCAACCTCCAAGTTGGGCTCAAGCGATCCTCTTGCTTTAGTTTTTCTATTTTTAGTAAAGATGAGGTCTTGCTTTTGCTCATGCTGTCTTGAACTTGTGAGCTCAAGCAATCCACCCGCCTCAGCAGAGTGCTAGGATTACAGGCGTGAAGCCACCATGCCCAACCTGGAAACTTTATACCTTTTGACCAACATCCTTTCCATATTCCACACCCCAGGTCCTGGCAACCACCATTCTACTCTCTGCTTGTATGAGTTTGATATTTGAAGATTCCACATAGAGATAAGAACATGTCGTATTTTTCTTTCTGTGCCTGACTTATTTCATTTAATATAATGCCCTCCAGGTTCATCCATGTTGTTGCAGATGGCAGGATTTCCTTCTTTTTGAAGGCTGAATATCATTCCATTTTGTATATACACCATTCATCTACTGATGAACAGTAAGGTTGATTCCATATCTTGGCTATTGTGACTAGTGCTGCAATGAACATGCGAGTGCAGTTGTCTCTGTGACATAACTGATTTCATTTCCCATGGATATATACCCAGCAGTGGGATTGCTGGATCCTATGGTAGTTCTATTTTTAATTATTTTTTTGAGACAGAGTCTCACTCTTTTTGCCCTGGATAGAATGCTATGACGTCATAGCTCAAGGCAAACTCAAACTCCTGGACTCAAGTGATCCTCTTGCCTCAGCCTCCCAAGTAGCTGGGACTATAGGCACTTGCCACAACGCCTGGCTATTTTTAGAGAGAGGTTCTCACTCTTGCTCAGGCTGGTCTCAAACTCCTGAGCTCAGGCAATCCACCCATCTTGGCCTCCCAGAATGCAGAGATTACAGGCATGAGCCACTGTGCCCAGCCCATCAGTCTATTATTTTCCTACTCTGCACACCATCTTTCCGTCCACCCATCTTTCCCCTATCACCTACCTGTTTTGGGGGGTGGAATTCATGACACACAATTAATCCTTGTGAAGTCCACAAGTCAGTGGCATTTAGCCCATGTACAATGCCGTGCAGCCACCACTTCTATCTAGTTCCAGAAAATTCTCTCTACCCCAAAGGGAAACCCTGTCCCCATCAAGCAGTCTCTCCCCACCCTGTTCCCCAGCCTCTGGCACCCACTAATCTGCTTCCTGTCTCTATGGATTTGCCTGTTATGGACATTTCGTAGAAATGGGAACACACATTGTATGGCCTTCTGTTGGCCGTCTCTCCCTGAGCATAAAGCATTGTGTTAAGTGCTACTCCATTGTGTGGAGTAGCCAGGCCTGCTGCACTGCGGCTCATCCCTAGCACACCCCTACACATGCATCCACACGACCTGCTCTGGGCAGAACTTAATGCTGTTTCTACATTGCTGAAGGCTCTTGTGACCTCCAGGGTAAGCCTAGGCTCCTTGGCATGGCCTGTGTAGCCCACCAGCCTGGTGTCTCCCTGCCTCTGCATTCAGCATCTTGTTCCTGATTTACCCCTAGGCCATTGCACGAGCAGGTCCCTCTTTCTAGAAGGCCCGGAAGCAGTACTCCTCTACACCCCTATTTGGCTGGCTTTCCACTGTTCCTTTCTCAAAGCTCCTCATACAGGGACCAGGTGGCATGCCCTCCTCCAGCCCTGGACTCAGAGTCCTACTTGGGCCCAGCCAGTATTTCTGTGCAGTGGTCACAGGTTCTGCTTCCTCACAGCCATGTGAAACCCAAGCACGCTTAGTTTCTGATGACATGTCTTTGGGTAGGGTGGTGGGTGGCTGCAGTGATCTGTCCCCCTAAGGGGCTTGGCGGGCAGGCCCTTTCCTTTCCCAAATTCGCCCTTTTCCCCATAGGCAACCCACTCCCTCCAGACACTGAGACAGAGTTGAATTTTCCACGCGAGGTTTTACTGAGGGGGCTGAGGGCCCGGGAAAGGCACACGGTGGCAGTGGGGTCTCCCTCTCGGTCAGGGCTGGCTCTGTAGAGACAGCTGCCCGGCTGACCCCTCTTTGGCACTGAGCTGGGAACATGGTGCTCTTGCTCCCGGCTGGCAAGCAGAGGCCTGTGCCTCCCAGTGGTGGCTGGCAGTGTAGGCTGGCGGGGTGACTGGCTGCCCAGGGGTTGGGTTTGGCATTGGTAGAAGCCAAAGCTCTGGGACTCAGAACTGGGCTGCCTCCCCTGCTGGCAGGAACTCACATTGGCAATCGAGATGGCTACAACAGGAATCCAATAAATTAGGCTGCAGACAAGGAGAGGGCTGGGGCTGTTAGTGCCTTCAGTAGGGAATGCTGTGTCCTTTGTGAGGGAGTTTTGGGACTATTGGCAGAAGAGGATGCAGACAAGGGGCTCTGTCTCACTGGGTGCCCCATCTGGTCACTTCTATGGCAGGAAGGGCATCCCATGGGACAGGAGCCTAAGCTGGCCATCCTGAGGGGATGGGCCATATGGTCTTGGAGGGACTGAAGAGGAGAGAAAACTGGGGATGTGCGTCTTAGTCAGGATGCAGCTCAGCACAGACTCTAGCTGGTGGTGGTGAGTGGTGGCCCCGGGGGTCCTTGCTCACTCCCTAGCACTCAGCTGCACTGGCATGGGGTCAGTGTGAGGCCACTCCTAGCCCCAAGCTCCTTCCACAGAGAAAAGTAAAGGACTCGCTGCCTTGAAAGGGCACAGTTATCGTGGTTCAGCCCCAAGGTGAGGGCAGGGCATGCAGGGACTGGCAGGACAGGTGCTGCTCTTTCCTTCATGTGTTTTGGGAGCCTGGGAGGGCAGACTGCAGAGCCCTCTGTCAGGAGGAAGCACCCTGAAGGCCACTACCTGGGCCTTGGGGCCTTAGCACCGGAGGCTCCCCCGGGGCCACGGCCTCGCCTAGGATCTGCCGGAGCTCCTGGAGGCGCTGCTGCATTTGGGGGATCCCTGCCAACTGCTGCTCTAGCCGCTGCTTCTCCTCTGTCAGGCTCAGGCGTGCGGCTGAGTCCAGCTTCTCAAACTTCCAGCCGCCCTGCCCATCGAACTGCAGCAAGTGTGTGTGGTACTTCCTGGCCAGGAGAGGAGAGTACGGGGACAAGCAGAGCTGCTGAGCAGGGGCCGCCCCTCCCTGGGATGGCAGGCTTCCCCACCTCCAGGCTGGAAGGAAGGGCGCCTACCATAGCGAGGGCCGGTGGGTGATGGAGAGGAGGGCAATGCCAGCATCCTTGGCCGCCTGGAAGATCTTGCCTTCCACGTCGATGCTCACGGCGCTGGTACACTCATCCAACAGGGCATATTTGGGCCTTGGCGGGTGGGGACCAAGCAGTAATATCTGTGGATCCTCCATTGCCTGACACCTTAGGCCAGCCCTGCAGGGTTCCTGGGCTGCTCCTTGTGGCCTGTGGCCCTGCCGTGCTGTGCACAGGCCTCCTAAGTGTAGCTGTTTTCCTCCTCCAGGGGATCCCAGGGAGCCCGCCTGCCTAAGCAGGCTCCTCCACTCCTACACTCAACTAGTACCTGCTGGCTCCAGAGGGCTCACCTGTGGTAGAACATGCGGGCCATGCCAATTCTCTGCTTCTCGCCCCCTGAGAGGACGTCCTTCCAATCACACACGGCTTCCCAACCTGGGCAGAAGGCAAGGGCTCTGCTCAATTCAACTAGGGCTGAGGCTGCAGGTGGGGACGGTCCTGGGGGGTGGGGGGGGATGGCCTATGCCTTCTCAGAGTAGCTGGGGAAATAAGTCAGAAGGTTTGATGGCACATATCTGACTCCAGGAGCCTGTCTGGCCACGTGCTTAGACTCTGTGTCCTTGTATATGACACTTTTAAAAAAAATCTCTTCTTTTTTTTTGCAGTTTTTGGCCGGGGCTGGGTTTGAACCCACCACCTCCGGTATATGGGGCCAGCAGCCTACTCCTTGAGCCATAGGCGCCGCCCTATGATACTTTTTTTTTTTAAGAGTCAGGGTCTGGCTCGGCACCTGTAGCTCAGCGGCTAGGGAGCCAGCCACATACACCGGAGCTGGTGGGTTCGAATCCAGCCTAGGCCTGCCAAACAACAATGACAACTACAACAACCACAACAAAGATAGCTGGGTGTTGTGGCGGGCGCCTATAGTCCCAGCTACTTGGGAGGCTGAGGCAAAAGAATCAGTTAAGCCCAAGAGTTTGAGGTTGTTGTGAGCTGTGATGCCACAGCACTCTACCCAGAGCAACAGTTTCAAACTCTGTCTCAAAAAAAAAGAAAAAGAGTCAGGGTCTAAAGGCTGGGTTGGGTGGCTCATGCCTGTAATCCTAGCACTCTGGGAGGCTTAGCTAGGTGGATTGCCTGAGCTCAAGAGTGCAAGACCAGCCTGAGCCAGAGCGAGACCCCGTCTCTAAAAATAGCTGGGTGTTGTGACAAGTACCTGTAGTCCCAGCTACTTGTGAGGCTGAGGCAAGAGAATTGCTTGAGCCCAAGAGTCTGAGGTTGCTATGAGCTAAGATGCTACGGCACTCTACCAAGGGTGGAAAAGTGAGACACTGTCTCAAAAAAAAAAAAAAAAAAGGGAGGCTTGGCGCCTGTGGCTCAACGGGCTAGGGCGCCAGCCACGTGCACCTGAGTTGGCGGGTTCGAATCCAGCCCTGCCCGCCAAACAACAATGACGGCTGCGGCCAAAAAATGGCCGGGCGTTGTGGCGGGCGCCTGTAGTCCCAGCTACTTGGGAGGCAGAGGCAGGAGAATCGCTTGAGCCCAGGAATTGGAGGTTGCTGTGAGCTGTGATGGCACAGCACTCTATCCAGGGTGACAGCTTGAGGCTCTGTCTCAAAAAAAAAAAAAAAAGGGAGTCTCACTCTGTCACCCTGGCTAGAGTACAGTGGCATCATCACAGCTCACTGCAGCCTCATGCTCCTGGGCTCAAGTAATCTTCCTGCCTCAGCCTCCTGAGTAGCTGGGAGAGACTGCAGGTGAGGCCACCACACCTGGCTTATTTAATTTTTTTTTCAAAGATGGGGTCTTAGGGCCAGGTGCGGTAGCTTGTGCCTGTAATCCTAATACTCTGGGCCAAGGTGGGTAGATTGCTTGAGCTCAGGAGTTGCAGAGCTCAGGTTGAGCAAAAGCGAGACCCAGTGTCTACTAAAAATAAAAAAAAAAAACTAGCTGGACATTGTGGTGGGTGCCTGTAGTCTCAGCTACTCGGGAGCCTAAGAGTTTGTGGTTGTTATGAGCTATGATTCCACAGCACTCTACCCAGGGTAACAGAGTGAGACTCTGTCTCAAACAAACAAATAAAAAACCAAAAAGAAAGTTAGGACAAGACTTCCAGCCTCCAGAACCATGAGATGATCTATTTCTGCTGTTTGGGTCCTGGGTGGGACTTTATTATGGCTGCCAGGACCTAACAGGGTGCTAGTGAAGAGCCAGCCCACACTCCTTTGGTGGGAGCAGACAGCCTTGCAGAGAGCCCCAGTGATGGTTGCAGCAGCCTCCTACAATAGGTTCCCCTGTACAGGCTGGGTCTCCTTTCATGGCCTGTTGCCAGCATCTCAGGTGGGCTGTGTGAGCAAACAGGTGAGCAGGGAGGTTCTTAGGCCGGCGTAGGAGAGCCGGCTCCCTGTCTCCTATTAGTCCATTCTGCTTTCTCACATGACTAGAAGTTTTGGCAGAGCATGTGGCCACCCAGATTAAAGATCACACTTCCTAATTTGCCTTATGGCGAGATGTGATCATGTGACTAAATTTTGGCCAACAGGGTATAAGTGTTTAAGTGTTATAAATGTGGCAGCTTCTAGGACTTTCCTTAAAAGACAGAAGGCATTTCTTTGCCTCCTCCTCCTTACTTTGTCCATCCTATAGCCTGGGATATGGATGTGATGGCTGCAACAGTCATTTTGATCATGAGGTGACTTTGGGAACAGAGGCCACAAATAGAGTCTTCACAGAGCAGGGCTGGCCCCACCAACTGTTACCTGTGTCTGTTGGGACTTTTACAGCATAAAAGTCATAAGTTCATGAGTGATTTAAGCCACCACTGGGGGAGGCACAGTTCTGCCCTTCATGGATGAACTTAGTTCTAACACACTGTGGTGGGTGACCACAGGCTCTGGGCATTCAGGGTGCCACAGAGGACAGGAATAGGGTACACTCTCAGGTCAGGGGCTGTGTCACCAATCTCACTACCTCTGTCCCTCCTTTTTGGCACAGGCAGGTGACAGCCTATGATGGGCCCTTGGAGGAGTTACTTGTTAGTGCTGCCCTGAGGGAGTAACTGTACCTAGCCCTGCCCTCTGCAAGTGGAGGGAGCCTCAGAGAGGAGGGGGCTGGAAGTGGAACACAGATATGGAGGCATTCTTGCCTGCAGCTGCATCAGCCTCCCCGCCCCTCCCTCCAGGCACGAGGGACTATGCAGATAAGCAATTGGGGGGATGCAACACCTTTCCTTTTCACCAGTCTGTAACTCCCTCAGGTGGGCCCTGGCTCAGTGTCCCTTCTGCCTCTGTCTTCACCCCCCTGCACACCTGCACTCAACCGCCTGCCTATTGAGTGTCTTGCCACTGTCCCTTGGCCTGTCTTCCACACTAGAGCCAGGCAAAACTGACCTGTCACTTCCCTGCCTACTGCCTTCCAGAGCTGCTTCTCTCTGATTGCTCTCAGGGAAAGCACAGACTTCCACGGGGTCCTCCCTGCAACTGAGTCTAGCCGGCTTAACTGTCCCCTAGCTCCTGGACAGTGGGACTGCTCAGTATTCTGCAAGTCTTAGCTCGAACCTCTTTTCTCTAGGAGAAGGTGTCCTGAGTCCCTCAACAAGGTAAGGGGCCCTGCTAGATGTTCCCGTCCCTAGCACACTCATGCTGCCTGGGCCACCTGTTTACTACCAGTCCTCCGTGGTAGACAGGTCTCAGAGGCACCTAGCACTTTGGACTCCTGGAGGTTGAGATAATCTTTATCTCGTGGGGCGCTTGGAGAAAGTCCAGGGGCAAGCCGCCGCAGGGTCCCCATCAGAGCCTTGGGACAAAGGCCTGCCTCCCACCTCCTCCTCCTACCTCCTTCTCGCTGCAGAATGTGGTGCAGGTGCACGATGTCCAGGATGGCCTCCAGGTGCTGCTCAGAGTAGCCCTTTCTGCGCATGTCCTCTACTGAGTCTGGGTAGATAACCTGGTCACGTAGGGAGCCCACGGACATGTAGGGCCTGTGAGAGAGCTGCGTGTCCACGCACTAGGCCAATGTGCATCCCGCACACTCACGCTGTTGCAAGTATGCACATGCTTGCACATAGGTATGTGCACACACACCATGATGCATCTGCAGGTGCGCGCGTGCATGCACACCCTCCTCCACAAATGAGCAGGCTGGGCGGTGCCTTGAGTGGGAAGAGGCAGAAGAGACGGTACAGGCTCCACACCCACTCCCCACCAACAGGCCCACTGGTGGCCCACTCCTCACCTCTGGGGGATGTAGAACATGCGTTGGGGTGGGGGCTTGTAGAGCACTCCTCCATACGTGGGCCAGAGCCCGCCCAGGACCCGGAACAGAGAGCTCTTGCCGCAGCCATTGGGGCCAGTGATGAGCAGATGCATGCCCTCTTCCACCTGTGGAGGCAGCAGCCTGTGCTTCCCTCCCTGCCTCCAATGCCCCAGGCTGATGGGTCGGCCCTTGTTGGTAAGAGGACTGCAGGGCCTGGGGTGTGGGGTCCAGTGTCCAGAGCCCTAGGTGAATGCGTGGCCCAGGACACAGTGGAATCGCCAAGAACTGTTCTCATCCCCAAGGCCTTAACGTGCCTTGGAGAGCACAGGGCCAGCACAAGAGGAAGAGCCTATTCTGCCACTGCAGGATGAATGGGTGTGTTCCTAGGCAGTGTCATCCTTCATCCCATTCACCTCCCACTTCACTGGGAATCCAAGCTTTGCTGAGTCTTAGCCCTCTTTAGGAGAAGTCCTAAAAGGCGCTGTCTTTACAGCTCTAGATAGTCTCCCTGCCCCCATGGTCCCCCCTGCCTCCATAGCTGCTAGGGTACCACAGAGATACCACTGTGGCCCTGAGCTCAGCATCAGGGACTTCATGTCCCCCAATTAGCCAACTACATTTTCCCTACTGGAATTGAGGAAATGCCTACTGTAAGAAAAATGCCAGCCTACAGGGGTAAGGATGGCATGCAAGGACAAGGGGGCAGAGGGGAGCACAGGCCATGGAATCAGAGATTGCCAGGCCACTGCTGCCAGCACTGCCACTGCCACCCTTAGCCTCTTCCCTCTTTTACTCTCTGTGAGGTCTGCAGTAATGGTAATGTGCACAGGGCTCCTGGGAGGACCTGAGGTCATTGCCTTTGGCTTACCTCAGGTAATGTTTCTTTTTTTGAGACAGAGTCTCACTTTGCCCTTAGTAGAGCACCATGGTGTCATAGCTCATAGCAACTTCAAACTCTTGGGCTCAAGCAATCCTCCTGCCTCAGCCTCCCAAGCAGCTGGGACTACAGGTGCCCACCACAATGCCTGACTATTTTTTTTTTCAAGAGACAGGGTCTCACTCTAGCTCAGGGTGGGCTCAAACTCATAAGCTCAGGTGATCTGCCCACCTTGACCTCCCAGAGAACCCCAGGCAATGTTATGGGTGAAATTCTGTCCCCCAAATACATCTGTTGGGCCCTAATCCCCAGTACTGCAGTGTGACCTTATTTGGAAATAGAGTTGTTGCAGATGTACATCAGAAGTGTCCAACCTTTTTTCCCCAGTCACACATTAAATATACAAACACTAACAAAAGCTGATGAGCAAAAAAGGGTCTGTGCATAATTTTCACATCTGACACCACAGATAAGCAAAACAGGCTTCAAACACCCCTAATATACAATCATGCTCATGCTGGAATAGGGTGGCCCCCCGACCCCCAATCCAATATGACTTTATAGAAAGGGGACATTTGGACACAGACACACCCAGAAGGAGAACGCCATACGAAGACAGACAGAAGTCAGGTGATATAGCAGAAGCCAAGGAACTCCAAAGATGGCCAGCAACCCCCAAACCTGGGAGATAGGCCTGAAATGGATTCTCTCTTATGACTCTCAGAAGGAACCACCCTACTGACACTTCCATCTCAGACTTTTGGCTCCTTAACTAGGAAAGTACTTTTCTGATGTTTAAGTCAGGGTGAGGGCAGCCTCTGGGTATAGACACAGCGACATGGCTAGCAGCTCCCTTAGGGACATGGTGCCTTTGCCTGCTCGTGCTTTCTCAGGGCCAGGCTGGGGACTGCTATCTTGTATCTGCCAGCTACTGACTGCTTCCCCTGTCATCCCTCAAGTGAGTACTATTAGGGGTGACAAGGATACACCACTGCATCATGCTGCTTGGCATCAGCATGCTGCTTACCCCCTCCTCTCACCTCTTCTCTGCTTTCTCCCCTACTGACCAAGCCCCTCTGCCCCTCAGTTGTCCCCCTGCAAAGGGGCCCAGGTCGATGGAGTGGCTAGAGTTGAACCTGGGCCCTCAAGTCTTACTTTCTCAGGAATGCAGGGAGCCGGCAACAGTTAATGGAAACAGAGACACTTGGGTGACCCTTGACCAGTCCTGGTAATCACTAGTCTCTTTTATCAGCCTTGACTCTATTGCCCCAGAAAAAACAGAGACACGTTGGTCTCTTACCTTGACCTTGGCCCACCTGCCACGTAGATATGGGGACAATAGCTACTACCAGCACAGGTAGGTGAGAAGCCAAGGACTGAGGCTTGTAGCTGTGGATAGCCAGGTGCCCTGGCCCTGTCTGCTCAGCCCGGCCTGGTCAGCACTTGGGGCTGGGCGCCCCTCCCCCAGACCTACCCTCATGTTGAGGCTGGCCACCACCACCTCTCCTGTGGGCGTGATGATGGGGATGTTCTCACAGATGATCCCCTGCTCCACATCCACAACCTGACCTGTAGGGAGGACATGAAAGAGGGAGGAGAGGGCTCAGCAGCACTCTGTTGCCTTCGGGTGGGTTCTGCAAACCCCTTCAGGTACAACCCTCTGTGGCATGCTCATGGATGCTCAATAGCCACCCTGTGCTCCAGGGCCCCTTGAGAACATGGCCAGTCTTCTGGCAAGCCCAATCCCCACCCTGTGTCTAGCACTGCACCTGGGGTTGCCATCCTCTGGGTCTCTGGAACTTAAGGCACCAAGTCTCTCTACTCTTACTCTACATCTTTCCTCCCAGCTCCCCCAAGTAGCTCATGCTGCACATGGACTTGGCCTTTCTCTTGCTGCCCTGAACTCAAACCAGCCCAGTTCAAACCAGCAGATGTCCTCCAAGACTTTGCTGGGCATTCTGACATGGGAATGGGCAGGGATGAGTGGGAGGGGCTGGAGCAGCCAGTCAGCACCTGCAATAGGAAGGCAGGGACAAGAAGAGCTGCTCTATGGAGAGGGATGGCCTTACCCTGAATCTTCAGGGGCCCTTCCATGTGGACACCAGACCTCACCATGGCCCCAGACCCCAGCTGAGCATCCTCCAGCTCCCCAGGCCTCTTAAAACGACAGTGCTGGACATCTTCAAACACCTGGAACATCTCATGAACCCGGGCTGTGTAGCCAGCCAGTTCTGTTACCTGTGGGGAGGGTGATCTGGTTCAGCCCCTGCCTCTCCTCATGAGGAGAGGGACATGGCAAGAATGGGGGCTGGGCCGGGGAGGGTACCTCCTTGTATGATGACATGATCCGCTCAATGGCATCTGCAGCTGCTGTGAGCAGGTTGCGGGCGATGGTGAAGGCCTCGGTGCGCTCACTCACCAGCTCCTCCTCCCTCTTCTCCAAGGCTGCTTTCTTCGTGGCCTCTGAGTCTGTTAAACATGAAAGGAGGGGTAGCAGGTAGGGGCAGTCAGCAGAAAGTGAAAAGTAAACCACTAAAGGGGAAGATGAGTTCGTTCAGCAAGGTATGAGTGTCATGTACAGCCATGTGCCAGAGAGTGACCTCACTTCGTGCCATACATGATAATGAACTTGGAGCAGATCACAGGCTGACGGATAAGAGCTAAGTCTAGAAAACTCTGACAAGAAAACAGAGGTAAAGCTTCATGACATTGTGTACGGCAATGGTTCTTTAACTATGAAAATAAAAGTACGAGCAACAAAAGAAAACCAAATCAACTGAACTTCATAGAAATAAAATACTTCTGTGCAACAAAGGGCACAGTGAGAAAGTGAAAAGAAGCCACAGAGTAGGAGAAAGTATTTGTAAACCATACATCTGACAAGGTGTGGTGCCAGACCATTATAAAGAACTTTTACGGTTCGGCGCCTGTGGCTCAAGTGGCTAGAGCGCCAGCCACATACACCTGAGCTGGCGGGTTTGAATCCAGCCCGGGCCCGCCAAACAACAAAGACAACTACAACAACAACAAAAAATAGCCGGGCGACTTGGGAGGCAGAGGCAGGAGACTCGTTTGAGCCCATTAGTTGGAGGTTTCTGTGAACAGTGATGCCATCATACTCTACCCAGGGCAAGGGCTTGAGGCTCTGTCTCAAAAAAAAAAAAAGAACTTTTACAGCTTAAGAAACAACCCAAACGGTGGCGCCTGTGGCTCAGTGAGTAGGGCGCCAGCCCCATATGCTGAAGGTGGTGGGTTCAAACCCAGCCCTGACCAAAAACTGCAAAAAAAAAAAAAAAAAAAAGAAACAACCCAAACAATGGGCAAAGGATTTGCACAGACATTTCTCCAAAGAGGTTAGACAGATGGCCAGTAAGCACCTGAAAAGATACTCAACATCGTTGTCTTGAGAGAAACACAAATCAAAGCCACCAAGAGGTCCTACTTCACACCCAGTACGGTGGCTATAGTTTACTTTTATTTATTTTATTTTTTATTTTTTTAATTTATTAAATCATAGCTGTGTACATTAGTGCAATCATGGGGTACAGTGTGCGGGCTTCATATACAATCTGAAATATTTTCATCCAAATGTTCGACATAACCTTCATGAGATTTTCTTGTTTAAAGGGAAAATAATGTGTCGGGGAAGATAGAGAAGTCAGAAGCTTCCTGTGTTGCCAGCAGGAAGGTAAAATGGTGCTGCTGCTGGGAAGACAGTCTGGCAGTAACCTTTTGAGGAGTCACATGACCCAGCAATTCCACTACTAGCTTCATGCCCAGGAGAAACAAAAATATGTATCCTCATAGAGACTTGAAGATGACTGTTCACAGCAATATTACTCACAGTAGCTGAAAAGTAGATGTCCATCGTTAGATGGATGGATAAAAAAATTGCAGTACATATAGATAATGGAACATTATATATCCATAATAAGGAAGAAGGTACTTATAACTTGGATGATCCCTGAAACTATTATACTAAGAGAAAAAAGCCAGTCACAAAAGGTTCCATATTGTAGAATTCCATTTCTTCTTTTTTTTTTGTTAATTGAGACAGAGTCCTACTTTGTCACCCTCGGTAGAGTCCCGTGACATCATAGCTCACAGCAATTTCAAAGTCTTGGGCTTAGGCAATTCTCTTGCCTCAACCTCCCTAGTAGCTGGGACTACAGGCACCTGCCACAACGCCTGGCTATTTTTTTTGTTGTTGTTTTGTTTAGCAGGCCTGAGCCAGGTTCAAACCTACCAGCCCTGGAGCATGTGGCCAGCGCCCTAACCACTGAGCTACAGGGGCCCCATGTAATTTCCTTTCTATGAAATGTCCAAAACAGGCAAATCCATAGAGATGGCAAAGAATCGGTGGTTGCCAGGGAGAAAACGGGGAGTGACTGCTATTGGGTCTAGGACAGGGGTAGGGAACCTGTGGCCTTGGGGCCATGTGTGGCTTTCTGGATCCTTAAGTGTGGCCTTTTGATTGAATCCAAATTTTACAGACTCTGGGGTTTCTTCTTGGAGTGATAAAAATGTTCAGGACTGGTGATGGTGCACAGCTCTGTGATATTTAAAAACCACTGAACTGCACATTTTAAAAGGTTAAATTGGGCCAGGCGCAGTGGCTCACACCTATAACCCCAGCACTCTGGGAGGCCAAGGCGGCTGGATTGCTTGAGCTCAGGAGTTCCAGACCAGCCTGAGCAAGAGCGAGATCTCATCTCTACCAAAAATAGAAAAATAAGCCAGGTGTGGTGGTGGGCCCCTGTCGTCCCAGCTACTCAGAAGACTGAGGCAGGAGGATTGCTTGAGGCCAGGAGTTGGAAGTTGTAGTGACCTACGATGATGCCATAGCACTCTAGCCTGGCAAGACCCTGTCTCAAAAAAAAAAAGAAAAAGAAGGCTGAATTGTATGGTATATTAATTATGCCGCAGTAACGTTGATCTCAGAAGTGTCCCAGTAGGCATCTGGGTCTGTTTCTTGCACAACCAGCCGCTTCCAACTAGACTGCCCCCTGCCTTTTGTCCTGCTCCAGTGATGTCAGCCCCTGCTGGGGCACACCTGGATTCACTACCTATGCCTAGACCTGTTTGCCTTTGAAATGTGAATATCCCACTCTCTGACCTTCCCTCATCTCCATACTGTCGTCTCTGATCTTTGTACCCATGGCCAGCTTCTGTTCAGCCCATGTTTTCCTTCAGGAGTTGCTCCTGTCTTAACTTATGTCTCTGTTACCACCTGGACCCCATGGTGGCAACTTCTACCCTCCTTTGTCAATGGCCTTGATTCCTTTGACCCTTGGCCCCTAAAGGTGCAGGATTTTTTTATACATGGAATCTTCTGGAAATGGTGGTGGGGAGCATGGAGGATCCTCTGGGGATCCTGGGTTGTGGGCTGGAGTGGCAGGAAGTAAGGTTTTGGAAAGAGCCTGAGTACTCCATCCAGGGGCATCTGTGACCCTGAGGTGGGGTTTCAGGGATCACTTGCAGGGGTGGGGTGAAGAAGCAAAGGAACATGGAGGCAGCTCAAAGCACTGTGGGGGAAAAGGAGACAGAATGGATGGATAGAGCCTGGCTCAGGAACCTAGGGAAATGAACTTGGCAGAAGGTGGGGTGGAATTAATCCTGAGTTGAAGAGCCTAGGCCTTTCTTCCCTTCGTGCCATCAAGGACATGGCTCCAACAGACAGTAGGGACTCAGTCAGGACCTCGTCTCTAGATGTTCTTAAAGTGGGATAGTCATTGTAGACAAGGGGAAGGAGTCCGAGGGTCTGTGGGTCTTCGTGCCCAGGGTCTCCTGGTACAGAGCCGGGGGTAGGTAATACCAGGGCCCAGAACAGGACCCAGCAAACCCTCCAGGCTGGAGTGAGCCACTGGCCCTGACCCTCTCCTGGGCCCTCATGCCTTGCAGGCCATGGGTGCAAAGCTTATCTAAATCCTCTCCAGTTGGCAAGTACCTGCCTTTTCCCACTGGCCTCCAGACCTCTTGGCCTCCTTGAAGCACCTGGAGCCGTCACTAGCCACTAGGTGCTCAGGATGCTGCAGGGACAAAACAGATGAAAATCCCTGCCCTTATCAAGTGCAGTCTAAGGTAGGGAGAGGAGTGCCACAGAAAATGTATTCAGTTCTTGGGAGAGCATATACAAGCTGGGAAGGGGATGAGAAAGGTGGGCAGTGGGCAGGCCAGCCTCCCAGTAATGCTCTAAGGGAGGGAGGAGGAAAGGAATGAGCAGGGCTTCCAAGGAAAGAGAGCTCCTGGTAGGGTGTGCAGCACTTGCAAAAGGCCCCAAGGCAAGGTGTAGCTGGTGTTTGAGGGAATAACAAGGAACCTGGGAAGAGGGAAGTGGAGCTGACACACCTTTCACAGGTTATTGACCTTAAGGGCCACTTGGGGTTGGGTGGGGAGAAGCTCAAGCTTCTTTGAATCTCCCCAGGAGGAAACACAATAGGGAGAGAATCAGAGAGACTTCTGTTTCTGAACCACCACGTGTGTATAAAACCGAAAACCCTCTTGCCCCACCCTGGATAAACTATAACTCTGTTTAAAGCAGAGTTGGGCTTTGAAGGAAAGCATAAGAAACTCCCAAGAGCAAAAAGAGAAGCAAGCACTCAGGTACGCCTCTTAAATCCCCAGGGACAGACTGGGAGAAGCCTGGAAGTTTCATTTGCTTATCCTGGTTCTAGGTGCACTCAACAAAAGGTGTCCTCTAGGAATTAGTAATTATATGTCTGAAATTCAAGTGAATTCAAATTCATGAACTACCCCCCTCCCACGTAAGCTAAGAAGTTAACATAAAAATGGCCTCCAAGTAGTTAGTTACCCTGGAGTTTTGGCCTAAACAGAAGGAAATATGGAACTTCACCTTCCATTGAGGGCATAACCATTCCCACAAAAGTCCACTTGCAAAACCCTTGAGGAAATTAGTGAAGATCAGCAGACAGAAGACAAGGGTGGATTAGACCTCCAAGAATTTAAGATAACCAAATCAATAGATACTATGGAATGCGTATGATAAATGATACACAGCGTAAAAGGATCACATGACAGATGAATAAGAGACAAAAGCAGTTTGAAATTTGTTTGAAAAAAATTTCTATTTGAAATAGAATCAAATAGAACTTACAGAAATAGTGAAATGTGAAAAGATTCAAATTAGACATGGCCAGAGAGAAAATTGATGAATTGGTGAATTACTGAGGAACCTTCCAGAATGCAGCATACATTGTGCTGATGGGAATGGTAATGAGAGGTGCAGAGATGCAGCCAAGAGAGTGTGAAGTCCAGCTCATAGCTAGCAGGAGTTCTAGGAGAAGAGAGTACAAGAATGATAGCCAGGCAACATTTGAAAAGATCAAGGCTGACAATCTTCCTGAATGATTAAAAAATCAATACTCAAAGGCATACAAGTTTCAAGGAGGATGGACAGAAACCCATACCTCAATACATCATAGTGAGACTACAGAACACCACCAAGAAAATACTCAAAGTACCCAGAGAAAAAATGAAGTTTATTAAGGTAGGACAATCCGACAGATAACAGATTTTCCACCGATCACAGAAGAAAGGAGAAGACAATGACATATCTTCATAGGCTGAGGGAAAATT
Organism: Perodicticus potto; assembly: GCA_963574655.1. Taxonomy (NCBI): domain Eukaryota; kingdom Metazoa; phylum Chordata; class Mammalia; order Primates; family Lorisidae; genus Perodicticus; species Perodicticus potto. The sequence goes on from CAUYRH010003596.1 coordinate 16,211, forward strand.
AACGTCTGCCCAGACTTCTGAACCCAATTAAACTGTAGCTTGGGAAAAAGGGTGGAATAAAGACATTTTCAGACAACAAAATAATTGAGAATTTCCCATGACAAAGCCCTTACAAGATGTCTATGTGGAGGAAGGTAACACAGAGAAGGATGGAGATGGAAGGAAGAAATGTGGAACAAAGAAATCAGCAAACATGCAAATGAGCTGTCACATGCGTGGACTGGAAAAAGTAACAGCAAAGAAGAAAAACAAGGTAAAACCCAGTCCGAGGGGGCATTTTCTGGTGTCTCAAGTGTTCCGAGGTCCTAACTTGGTTTCAAGCCCACACATCTACTTTTAAAAGGACAGCTACTAGCAGACTGGGAGAGGATTCTTGCAAACCAGGAGAGGGACAATAAAGATAAAAACCCTGACTATTGCTACAATAACAGGTAGAGCAGCAGACTTCCCACCCCTCCAAAAGGCCTTAGGGTGTAGGTCTCTGCCCTATTCAACCTCCAAGAGCTATTTTCGGAGTGGGGAACCCCAGGTCAGAGGTGCTGGGGTTCACCCAAGGTACTCCCCACATTGTCCCCCCTCTAAGCAGAAGTTGGGCCAAGGACAGGGACAGATGGGTGAGGGAGGGACAAGGACAGCCCAACCTCTGGTGACCTTGAGGCTGCCCACAGGCCTCAGTGTCCCCACACTGGGGAGTCCAGTATAGGACAAGGCTCTTGCCCCCAGCTTCCTTGGAGCGCTGGCTCTCACCTGACTCTGAGTAGCCAGTGGCAGTGATGATGGGGACGGCCACCATGAGCAGCCCTGAGGCACTCCACACATACTTCATGAGGAATTGCTCCAGCATGACATACCACAGGCGTTCCAGAAGGATAAGGTTGATCTGTGAGGCCAGGTCCTGGTAGGAGTGCTGCAACAGGGCCAGCTCCACCTGCCAGGTGTGACAGAGACAGGGAGGCTTCAGGACAATTCCCGTGAGGGCAACACTGGGAGTCCCCAGCGCTGCTCACAGGTGTTAGACCAGTGGTTCTCAACCTTCCTAATGCCGCGGCCCTTTAGTACTTAATTAATACTTTAATACAGTTCTTGTGGGTCGCAACCCACAGGTTGAGAACCACTGTGTTAGACCATCTGATGACATAACAAAGGCTGAGAGCTGGGGGTTATGACTGGGTGGGCGTAAGGGACTACCTGCTGTCAGTGTGGCTCTCGTCCCCACTTTCCACTCCCCTCTGTACCCTGAAAACAGGCCTGGGGCAGCCACCCCTCAGTCCTCTGCCGAGCGTATTTCTTCAGGCTGCCCCCAGCACCTTCTTCTCGGCCCTGCTGTCTAGGCATGAGCTCTCCTTCCCCAGGAGAGGACCAGCAGCGCAGACCTTGTACTATGTAAAGAAAAGCAGAGAAGAACAAAGGGCAGGGCTCTTGCTTTTAACAGTCTCAGGCCCCACCTTCCTTCCTTTCCCACAGCTCCTTGAGGTGAGGAACTTGCACTGCATTTTCCCACTGAAACCAGGAGCTGGGCTCTTGTTCCCTCAACAGTGAGTAGGCCACTCATGCCTGCGTACCCCTTCATTCACTGGCTATCACCTGCATGTCAAGACAGGGACAGATTGGGGAAGGGACCCGTGCAGGGAAGAGAGTGGCAACAGCAGTCAGATGGGCAGGGGAGGGTGGGGGTGTCAGGAAGTGCTCAGCTTGAGGCTACCAAGGGTCAGTTCAAGGGCTTGCACCTCGGTCCTGCCTCCCCATACCCATCTGGTGACAGCTACCTAGCCTGGCACCTTCTGCTCAGTGCTTTCATGTGTGTCCACTTGATTTGCACCACATCCCACTGCATGTGTGTTCTCTGAGCACTGAAGCTCAGAGTTGCAAAATGATCTGCCCAAGTCCACGCAGCCTGGTGGTGGCAGACAGTGGGGGAATTTGGACTACACTGGTAGGGTTGTTAGGAGAACCAGATTCTCTTATAAACACTGCTTTGACTTACTGAGAAAGGTTTCCTTTGTTGTCGGCCACTTGTGAGGTTGTGTGTGTGTGTGTGTGTGTGTGTGTGTGCGCGCGCAAACACATTTAAATTAAGCTTCCTTGCTGAAGGCCCAGTAGGAACAGAATACTCTATCACTTCTGCTCTAACCTGTTGATCTGAGCCTAGAGCAAATAAACCACCTGTGGTGTCCTGTTATCCCATACAGCTTTCCAGCTGAGGCCTATACAGACAAGCTGTGGATGCACATGGGCCCTCCAGCCCTGGCACACCCACCTTCCTGGCTAGTGTGCTGTTTCCTGAACCTAGTCCAGGAGAGTCCTTCAAAGATGCACCCCCCACCTCCCAGCCTGCCTGCACAGCCCAGCTTTCCTCAAGCCCCATATCCCATTCTTGAAGTACGCACACCTTTCAGAGCACCCAGCAGTCCAGACTCATGCTGGGAGCTGGCAGCAGAGCCCGCCAAGGCTGACAATGTAGCTGCAGGTGACATGCCAAGCACCTCACCCAAGGCCACAGCTGCCTGTCAAGCCCTTGCAGTGGGAGAGGAAGAGAGCAGGAGAGGGGTTTCAGTGGAGGGCCGGTGCCTTTTCTCCCAATCTATAGTCTGGCCCATACCCAGAATCCTCTTTGCAGAGTTCAGGGATAAGCCATTTTTAAAACTTAGGGACAAGCCTTACACAGCCAATGAATGACACAAGGTCCTGGGGCAAAAGGTCACCTGACCCAGGTAGTACACAAGAGCCCTTCAGGAGATGGATACCATTGTGCCCTCCCCCCAAGAAGCCCTAAGAGTCAGAGCTGGGCAAAGGCAACTGTGCAACCCCAGGCACAAGGAAGGGGAGGGGCTCAGGCAAGATAAAGGGAGCACTGGCCTGGAGTAACCTTTCCTATTAGCTGCCTGGCCCGCCCCAGCCCACCATGCGTCTGGGTCCCAGGCGGAAGGGCAGCAGCGTGCTCAAAGAGCAGGAAGTGTATCCTGCTGCAGTGGTGGCCCGGGCCCAGCATCCTTGGTCTAGGAGTGCAGGAGGGCAGCTGAGCGGGTTGGTAGGCAGGCAGGCCTGTGAGTTAAGGCGGCCTTGACCCCAAGTATGGCCACCGCCGCGGTGGCTTTTGAGCTGGGCACTGCTCATTAACCTCTGCTTGGGCTGAGTCATGCCCATAATGCCTGCCTGCCTGGCCGGCCAGCTTTGCTGGACGCCAGCCTTCAAAGGGTCCTGGGGCCCGGGGGGTGCTGGACAGCAGGCCCAGTCCCACGGTCCCAACTTCCAAAAGGCATCATCTCTTCCCTGCTGGCTGCAGGTATGGGTAAGCCAGAGCTCTAGTGTCTCAAACCGCTAGGATTGCAGCTCCAAGTCCAGGTCAGCCTCCTTGAGGAGAGGAAGCAGAAGTGGCTTGGAGCAAGCAGGCAGCCAGCAAGGACAGTCCCCACCCAGTCTTTCTGCTTCTCCATTTCTGCGCCTAAGTCCACGGCTATCCAATGCATGACTCCCCCACCCTCCCAACGACCCCACATGCTGGCATCAGCCCTCACCCTGTTTTCCCACCTCCACAGCCACCTGCCCTGGGCCTCCCAGCCATGCACTTTCTCTGTGTCCAGTGCCCCAACTTGTCCCACCTTGTGGCCCCCATAGAAGGCAATCTCCTCCGAGTTGGCGACCACACGAGAGTGCATGTAGCGTAGCTCCCCCTTCCGCCGTGCCTCCTCTGCTACCAGCTCTCCAAACTTGGGTGAGCAGGCCCGCAGCACATTGGCAGTGAGGAACACCACGAGGCCAGCAATAGCTGAGGGCCAGGCTGTGCCGGCCCCGCGGGAGCGGGCTGCTCGTAGCAGGGTGTAGGAAGTCACAGCCACATCCAGGAGCGGCTTGGTTAGGTTGGAGTAGAGGTGGGCCACCGAGGCAGCAAAGGCCACCACGTCCTCCGTCAGGGAGTGGTCAGGGTTGCGAAGCCGCCCATCCATGTTGCTGACTCGGTAGTAGGTCTGTTGAGAGAAGTAGAGGCTGTAGGCATGAGCCACCAGACGGCTGCGGAAAGACAGGGCCAGCTGGCCCTCTAGGTAGCGGATGGCACTGTTGATGAAGGTGGCAGGGAGGGCGATGAGGAGCCACTGCAGCAGCTGCCAGCCGAAGGCCTGTGGGTCCTTGCGCACGATGCAGCGGGCCAGCCTTCCGTCCAGGCGGGCCACATATACGGACAGGAAAGTCCTGCTCACCAGGGCGGCCGAGTGCAGTGCAAGCAGCCCGGTCTCCCGGCACACCACCCGGGGGAACAGCAGCCGCAGGAGCCACAGGAGTCGCTGCAGGAATACACGGTTCATGCCGGCCTTGGCCAGTGTGGCCCCGGAGACCTCTTGCGTTGGCTCCCTGGTCGGCACCTGGGGGCCCCTGGCCGGAGCCAGGCACTGCCGCACCAGGGGGTAGATTTTGTGGACTCCATAGGCCGTGAGAGCCAGGACCACGGCTGTGCGCTTCAGCGTGGTGACCCGTGAGGACCGAGGGGTGGAAAGCACCGGCATGTCACCTGGGCTGGCAAGCAGGGGGCTGGGACTAGTGCCTGAAGCAGCAGTCCAGGCAGGTGGCTGGAAAGGTTGTTGCTCTGACCCGGGGCTCGTTGTTTAGGCAACTGGAAACCTGGCAGTGGTCCCTAAAGACTGTTGCTTTAGGCCCCCAGAGGTGGTGCTGGGGCCCCTGGTGCGGTGGGCTCAAGGCCCTCCAGGGTTAAGGCCTCTTCAGGCAGCCCAAGGAGGAACTTGGCTCCCCTCTCTTGTCAGTCCCCTATCCCCCTGAGGTCAGTCTCAAGAGATCTCGGGCAGAGAGGGCGTCTCTTCCTCTCTTCCTCCTCCTGCCCTGGTGGCGCCCCTCCCCGGGGCATCAGGCGCGTCCGTCCGCTCCGCAGCCTGGCTGAAGCTACAGTGACTCCGCCACCGGCCTAGAATCCCCACCCTTCCACCCCTCCCCAGGGGTGCGTCGAGGGAAGGGGAGGAGATGAAGGAGGGGTGGAAGGCGGAGTCTGAGCGCGGGGCGCCCCACCCCGTTCTCGCTCCGCCCCCTCCCCTGAACACAGAGACGTGAGACGTCGGCGCGGGCTAGAGAAGCAGCTCTCACCTTCCCGCCAAGGCCCCGCCCCGCACTCCCTTCCCGACTCCGCGAGCCGGGGTTGCCAGAGACGCAGCCACCAACCACCAGGCGCCGCTTCTATCGGCGTCAGGCCCTGGACTGAGGGCGGGGCGGGAAGTGGCCGTGGGCGGAGGCGCTGAGGCTTCGCCAGGGCGGGGGGCGGTGCCCGGCGGTCTCTTCCGGTTTCCGGCCGCGGGGTGAGGGGTGGGGCCGAGGCTGTGGTGGGAGCGTTTGGAAGCTGCTGTGGGAAACTTGGTGAGCCGATTCCGCGCGCGTGTCAGGTCGGGCTCCACGGCAGTCAAGGCTACCCCGGCCCCTTCACAAGGGAGAGAGGCGAACGGCGCTGAAAAACTGGGTGGCCCGGGCAGTCGTGGGACCCACGGCCAACCCGGCTGTGCGGGCAGCGCCGGGCGAAGGGAAATCGGGGCGGCGCCTTCAGGAGTCAGCCTCCGGGGGCGTGGGGGCTGGTGGTAAAACCCTACCAGAAGGTGCTGCCAGGGTGGGCTTCGGGGAGCAGGTGCTGGGCCAGGGCCACCTCGGGGGGCCCCCTGGTGCTGCGCGGGTGGCTTTCAGAGCTGGGTGGATGCTGTGGCCTATGGGGGCTGCCGAGGGGGCTCCTCTGGTTTCTGAGGAGACTGCTGCTTCTAGAACTTTCTCTAGATGGGCCCTTGAGGTGCTAAGTCTAGACTTGCCCTCTAGGAGTCGTTTTCGTGGGCAGTTTCGAGGCGCCCCGAGGCCTCGCTCCGTCTCTGAGGCAGAAGCATCAGTTGAGGCGTTTTTAGCCCCGATGCAGCCCGAGTAGGAGGCTGCTGGTTGTTCGGTGCTGTTAGACGGGCGAGGGAAGGAAGGGTCCCCTGGGTGGGGACGCGGGCAGCTTTGGGGGAAGGTGGGTCCCTGAGACACTGAAGTTATGGGGCTCGGCTGGGAGGGGAGCAGAGCGGGCCCAGCAGACGTCAAGGATGGCCTTCTGGGCGCCATATGATATTCTGTTTGAAAAAATGCTTTCCTAGTTAAAGGGGCACAAGGGGTCTTTGGACCCTTTAGGCAAGGAGTCATCAGGAAAGGTGGCTCTGGACACTCATGGAGGGGGGGCAAGTAACTGTTCCAGCAAACAGGAGTTTGGGGTCTTTGAACACTACCGGCCAGGGAGCCCTGTTTATGCCAACCTAGTATGGGGAAGACTCCGAAGCAGAGTTCTGGGGTTCAGGGTGAGGAGATGGATGTCATAGGCTGCCTTGCTCTTAGGGCTCCTTTCTCTTATGTGCTCTGCCAGGAAACAAGTTCACATCTCTCTGTGGGAAACCTTCTAGCAACAGGATGAGTCTGCAGTGGACTGCAGTTGCCACCTTCCTCTATGCAGAGGTCTTTGTTGTGCTGCTTCTCTGCATTCCCTTCATTTCGCCCAAGAGGTACGTTCTGTGGAGCAGGCGGGCAAGTTAGCAGAGACTGCCTCTTGCCAAGCCCTCATATGTGCAAAGTTGGTGAGTTGCCTCATATGTGGCTCATATGTGCAAAGTTGGTGAGTTCTAAAATTGGGGCCAGATGGAACAGGTAGAACCTGTCTGGGCTGGGGGAGGCAAGGGTTGTGTTTATTATTGCCAACCTTCCACGTGCTTCTACTTTGTCATGACTTGCTGAGTTCCTCTTCTGTGTACCTTGTCTTCTGGTCTACAGGATGACCCAAAGAGAAGATGTTTTTGTAGTTATGGTGCTGGAAATGATGTCCTCTCACTTACCCTTGGATTTTTGGGGTGCAGGAGGTGGCAATGTATCCAGAACACTTGCACCATTGGGTCACATTGTTGCAGAGTGGTGACTTATGTCCTCCTAACTGGTCTCACTGGCATTGCATAGTAGTCTTGTGAGCAATACTCAGCCTATGCAAAAGGAAGTTGTATTCTCTTCTAAAGAACAGAGGACCTGTAAACAGTTAGTTGGAAATTTTTTTTTTTTTTTTGAGACAGAGCTTCAAGCTTTCACCCTGGGTAGAGTGCCATGGCAGCACAGCTCACAGCAACCTCTAACTCCTGGGTCGAGCCATGCTCCTGCCTCCGCCTCCCAAGTAGCTGGGACTACAGGCGCCCACCACAATGCCTGGCTATTTTTTGGTTGCAGCTGCCATTGTTGTTTGGCGGGCCCAGGCTGGATTCGTACCCACCAGCTCAGTTGTATGTGGCTGGCGCCTTAGCCACTTGAGCCACAGGCACTGAGCCTTTAAAAACTTTTTAAAAGAAAAATAGGCTCCTGATGTGATACCATGTGAAGTACAAAATACCGTTGAAGGAATATTCTTGCCATAAACCAAACTTGAATACAGTTCAGAGGAAATGCAGAAACAGAAGTCCCCATAGAACTGTAATCTGGAAAAGTTTTAGAGGACAATGTGTTTTCTGCACAAAACAAATTAGAAAACAAAAGGAGAAAATAGGGGAAACTTAAAGAGTAAGAGAGACTTGTAACATTTACCTACTAAATGCCAAATGAGTGCCTTCTTAGGTCCTGATTCCAAGAGACCAATTGTTAAAACATGCAATGATTGGACCTCTGAACTCTGGCTCTGATAATGAGGGTTTTTTTTGTTGTTGTTGATTTTAACAATATCTAAACACTTCTGAAGGTTCTCTTATAGAACTATGTCCTGGAGTATTTGTAGATGCAAATGGTAGAAGGTCTAGGGTCTGTTTCATAATCCAGGGTGGCGGGGGTGTAGGCAAGCCAAGATTTGTTGTGTGGAAAGGTAATTTAAACAAACAATGTGTGTGTGTGGCAAATGTTTTGAATACTACAAAGGACAGTAAATTGAAAAGTAAGTTTCCCTCCCCAGAGACTACCAGTGTTTAAGACTGGTTTTCTAGATATTTCTATATACATGGACAAGTATCCTTTTGTTTTGTATTTTTATTTATTTATTTTTAGACAGTCTCATTATGTCACCCTGGGTAGAGTGCCATGGTGTCACAGCTCATAGCAACCTCCAACTCTTGGACTTAAGCTATTCTCTTGCCTCAGCCTCCCAAGTAGCTGAGACTACAGGCACCCGCCACAACACCCAGTTATGTTTTGGTTGTAGTTGCCATTGTTGTTTGGCAGGCCTGGGCTGGATTTGAACCCACCAGCTCTGGTGTATGCGGCTGGCATCCTAGCTGCTGAGCTACCAGTGCCAAGCCTCCTTTTATTTTTTAAACACTCTTGAGCGGATGTCATGAATTGGAGAATTGCAAGCAACTGAGGTTGACTGTGTATGGGCATTTGGCCATTGGAGAATAGTACAAAGATGGATTTCTGTTTTGCTTAGAGTCCTGGATCCCAAGTGTATGTGCTTTTTCTTCAGCCGCATCCTTTCGTCTTCTCCTTCACAGATGGCAGAAGATCTTCAAGTCCCGCCTGGTGGAGTTGGTAGTGACCTATGGGAACACCTTCTTTGTAGTTCTCATTGTCATCCTTGTGCTGTTGGTCATCGGTGAGTGAGCTGTGGCTGAGAGTGGATTCCTGATCTGACTCTGGCCTCTGCTGCAAATCCCTGTGCCATTTCTGATGTGTAGTGTACAGTTTTGGCTTCTCAGAGTCAGACTGTTTAAATGCTTCCTGTCTTTTTCTTGGGGAAGAAGTGTTCTTTACCCATACTGCTAACTGGAGTACAGCCTTTACTTTGAGAGGTACCTTTAGCAGTGGGCAGGGGCTTATAGCAAGCAGCCTTTGTGTACCTTTATGATGACCACCTTGCATTTCTGAGGCACTCCTCAGATCATTCTGGAACCTGAAGCCAAGAGCAGCTAATTCACCCATAACCTTAGTCTAAATAGCGCTGCTTACCTGGGACCCCAGTCACTTAACAACAGTGTTCATTTTCTCCCTCAGTGCTTAAAACAGGACTTCTAATAGGGGACTGAGCAGCCAGGTGGACAGGGAGCCCAGCTGGGCAGTCCTGCTATGTTCTGTAGTATGAGGAAGAGACCAAGATATCTGGCACACACCTTAGAGAAAATCCCAGACCTCTCTGGATCTGGGCTAGGCTTTAGGTTTTTGGGGATCCTTCCACCTCTGTAGTTCTCCAAGCCTGGACATTGAGGTGCATACCAGCAGGCACTTGAAAGATAAACTGGCCCAGGGGCAAGCTCAAGGGATGGGGCCAGAGGCCAGGTGGTCTTAAGGTGGTGGCATGAGACTGCTTGGAGACAGGAGGAATGAACAAAGCTCTTGTCTGCTTATTAGGTATTTGTTGTTTTGCTTTGGTAAGTGATCAGTGTGTCTTCCTGCTTGGACTACAAAGTATTGGCTTGCCTCTGCTGTGACAGCAGTCTTGTCTTAGAGCTGTGATGACCATTTAGGCATGAAGTACTCCTCAACAGAAACACGGCAGGGGGTGGGAGGCTGCAGTTCAGGGGAATGCACCAAGCTCCACCTGCTAGCTGGGGCATTAGGCATTTCTCCTTTCTGATATTTGGGCCTGACAGGATGTGTTCAGACAGGACTTCCTCTGAATAGGCCAGGTGTGGCCTGCTAATTCCCAGCCACAGAGGGTAGCTGCTGGCTGCCCTCATACCTCACTGTTTTTTTTAGAGACAGAGTCTCACTTTCTCACCCTCGGTTGAGTGCCATGGCATCACAGTTCACAGCAACCTCCAGCTCTTGGGCTTAGGTGATTCTATTGCCTCAGCCTCCCGAGTAGCTGGGACTACAGGTGTCCACCACGATGCTTGGCTATTTTTTGTTGCAGTTTGGCCGAGGCTGGGTTTGAACCCACCACCCTTGGTATATGGGGCTGGCGCCCTACTCACTGAACCACGGTGCTGCCCATACCTCACTGTTTTTTTTTGAGACAGAGCCTCAAGCTGTCACCCTGGATAGAGTGCTATGGCATCACAGCTCACAGCAACCTCCAATTCCTAGGCTCAAGCGAGTCTCCTGCCTCTGCCTCCCAAGTAGCTGGGACTACAGGCGCCCACCACAACGCCTGG